>QJPP01001437.1:0-49252 GCA_003996215.1 Jaltomata sinuosa
TATTCGAGACTGGGTCTCTATCTTGAACCCGGACTTGCTTCCGGATGACATGTTTTGATACTGAGTTTTAGTATGGGGTCAGGAACCTCCATGGACCTTGACATCCGGGCCAGGGGCTGCGGGCTGCGTGTGCCGGAGGAAGGGTATACGGTGGAGTAGAGGTATACGGGCAATGTCCTTCCATGGAACATACCTGCTGGGCCGGATCGGCACCAGAGGAGGTACATACAGGGATACCATTTCACCTGAGATCTTCATGCATCATATCATTCATTGTTTGAGGCTCCACCCTTGTTTGTTGTTTGTTGATTGTACGCTCCGGTAGTATGGGATGCCGGAGTGTTTGTTTTCACTTGTTTGTGTTCCTCGGTTGTATGGGCGGCCGGGGGACTGTAGGTAGACTCTTGCTATTTACTTACAGAATTGTTCCCTGTTACGGTTAAGTATGAAATTGGTTACTGCTAGACTGTTAGTTTCTGGACTTGAGATTGATATGATTAGTTGAGTTTGATTCATGTCTCTGAGCATGCCTATCATTACTCTTTCCCTCTTCTTATACTTGAGGTTACCGGTATACCGTTCATTTCGTAAACTTATTATGTATACACTGTTATTGCAAGGACCTAGGTGCGTTACTTCTTACTTCCACCTGTGCCTATGGTGTGTATATTCCGCTTACTGGCCTCACATGTGGTTCTGTTGATTTCCCTCTGGGCTAGTTCCTATGTACCTTTCGTTGATGTCTGTGAGTGCTTGCTCCTATTCTGTCTGTTACTACGCTTTTATCTTATATGTGCCCAGTCGGCCTATGATACCTGCTAGGTACCTTATGCTTCTCATTTGGTGCTCACCCTACCCCCCTGCATCTTTGGGTGCAGATCCTAGCATGGGCCATCGCCGTTAGATCACTGTGATTCGTGCTTGGAGATCTGTTGGGGACTACTTCAGAATGAGGGTGAGCTCTTGGCGATCGAAGCTTAGCTTTAGTTTATCTTTTTCTTCATGTACTCTATTACCATTCAGAGACATCTGTATATATTATTTTGGATCGTTTGCACTCCATGTATGTAGTTTTGGCTCTATACTATGATACCAGGTCTTAAGGTTTGGTTTAGTTTCCGCATATATATATATATATACTCCTGTTATCTATTCTCCTCATCTTACTCTCTTACTTTTGCTTATTAAACTGTTCTTCCGCTTATTTGTTAGATAGTCGCCCATTACTAACTGTCCTGGGCTACGGGAATTGGTTCGCCTACTGGGGGGTTGTAGGTTCCATCATGACCGAGAAATCGGGTCGTGACAACTTGGTATCAGAGCCCTAGGTTCACCGGTGTCATCGGTATATGAGCCAATGTATAGTAGAGTCCTGCGGATCGGGGCGGAGACATCCGTACTCAATCTTCGGGAGGCTACAGTGACATTTTAGGAAATTTGACTCTTTCATTGCTTCTGTGTCGTGCGTAGAACCCTTGAAGTTTCTGGAAATCTCATTTGTTCTACTTCATTCTTCCGCAGATGGTTCGTACGAGATTATCGGCATCACGCGGAGATGAGCCTCTCACTCCAGCTAAGGATCGAGGACGCCCTCGAGCAGTGGCACCTGCTAGAGCTGCTAGAGTTGAGATAGAGACCGAGCAGCCTGTGGATCAGGGGGAAGCCCAGGTACCACCAGCTTCAATACCAGCTCCAGCGCCCACTTCTGTGCCAGCTCCAGCCGCAGCTCAGCCTCCAGATATTAGGAGATTACTATTACGGCTTTTGGGTGTGATTGGAGAGCGGCCTTCTGAGGTAGCGCAGATATCCTCTCAAGGGGCAGCCCTGGGTGCACAGAGCTCAGGAGAGCAGCCTGCTACTATGGCTCCCCGTGCGGAGGTCATTCAGGTTCCATCCATTGCACAGCCTCTTGCTCCTCGCCCAGCTATGACAGAGTCAGAGCAGAAGGCGTTGGGTAGGTTTTTGAGGTTAGCACCTCCGAGGTTTGCTGGTACTTCTGAACAGGATCCACATGACTTTATTACTACCTGTAAGGAGATGTTGCATCATTTGGGTTTGTTGGAGACTCACGGGGTTGGTTATACTACCTATTAGTTGGAGGGCCCAGCGAAGTTATGGTGGAGGGCCCAGGTTGCTTGTAGACCACCGTCGTCACCTCCTTTGACCTGGTCTGAGTTTTATGAGGCCTTTAAGGCCAAGTTCCTACCTCAGAGTGATCGTGAGCATCGCAGGGAGCAGTTTACTCACCTTATGCAGGGATCTACGACTGTCTCAGAATATGATACTCGTTTTCATCAGCTAGCACCGTTCGGAGCTATGATCATTCCTACCGAGGAAGATAGGATTCGCAAATTTGTATGGGGTTTGAGGCCAGAGATCAGGCAGCCAGCTGAGATATTGGTCGCCAGTGGTCAGTCATTTCAGGCTATCGTAGACTATGCCCTCACTGTGAAGGACTTACATCGACATGATCAGGGGTCCAGAGATAAGAGGCCTCGGCATCAGGGTGTCTACAGTGGTTCCAGATATGGTGGTAGAGGACCTGGCCAGTGGAGCCGGAGTTATCAGCCACAGCAGTACCAGGGTCAGTCCAGCCTACCGGTTCAGGCTTCCCTTCAGACTTTCGATAGTACCCAGTTCGAGCAGGGTCAGAGCAGCCATCGGGGCTATGGCGGACAGTCTTCGAGGGGTATAGCTTCTGGGGCATCAGTTCATGGTGGTCATACGGGATCTGCTGGTTCATATCGACTGAGTAGGCCGCCAGGGGCTTGTTTTACTTGTGGTGCGATGGGTCATTTTGCTAGAGATTGCCCTCAGCAGGATACAGTTCAGTTGGCCGAGCCTTTACGAGCAGTCAGCCTCCGGTTAGAGGGGGTGGTCGTCAGAGTAGAGGTGGTGCTCCACACGGCAGAGCAGGTGGTAGGGATGGCGGTCGGGCAGGTAGAGGTCGTCGTCAGTTTTACGCGGTCCCTAGGAGACCAGAGGTAGAGGCCTCAGATGCTGTGATTACAGGTACGATTTCTGTGTGCCATCAGTCTGCTATGGCTTTATTTGATCCTGGATCCACTTGTTAATATGTATCTGCCTACTTTGTGCCTTGTTTGGGGTTGGCTAGTGAGCCATTATCTGTTCCTATTTCTGTTTCGACCCCAGTAGGAGATTCTTTAGTAGTGGATCGGATTGTGAGATCTTGTATGCTATCTATTGGTAATGCAGAGACTTGGGGTGATTTGATGATTCTTGATATGCTAGATTTTGATGTGATACTGGGCATGGACTGGTTATCCCCTCACCGTGTGGTTTTGGATTGTTATGCCAAGACCATTACCATAGCTGTGCCCGGTGTATCCCCGGTTGTGTGGCAGGGTTCTGTTAGCCATGCACCATCTGGGATCATCTCTTGTCTTCGAGCTAGGAAGTTGATTTCCCGTGGGTGTTTAGCTTATCTAGCATATGTCCGAGATGTTAGTGCTGACCCTACTTCTCCTGAGTCTGTTCCTGTGGTTAGAGACTTCCTCGATGTGTTTCCTACCGACCTGCCAGGCCTTCCACCTGAGAGAGATATTGATTTTGCTATTGAGTTAGAGCCGGGCACTAGGCCCATTTCTATTTCTCCTTACCGTATGGCTCCTGCTGAGTTGAGGAAGCTTAAGGAGCAGCTCCAGGATCTGTTAGCTAAGGGTTTATTAGGCCTAGTGTGTCACCTTGGGGTGCTCCTGTTATCTTCGTGAAGAAGAAGGATGGGTCAATGCGCATGTGTATTGATTATCGGCAGCTGAATAGGGTGACAGTGAAGAATAGGTATCCGATGCCGAGGATTGATGATTTGTTTGACCAGCTTCAGGGTTCAGTCGTGTTTTCGAAGATTGATTTGAGGTCTGGCTACCATCAGTTGAGGATTAGGGCGGAGGACATCCCTAAGACAGCATTCAGGACACGTTATGGCCATTATGAGTTCCTGGTGATGTCTTTTGGGTTGACTAATGCCCCCGCAACCTTTATGAACTTGATGCACAGGGTTCTTGGCCCGTATTTGGACTCATTTGTGATAGTTTTTATAGACAACATCTTGGTATACTCGCGTAGTAGAGATGAGCATGAGCAGCACTTGAGGGTTATACTCCAGACTTTGAGAGATCATCGGCTTTATGCCAAGTTCTCAATGTGCGAGTTTTGGCTTGAGTCAGTTGCATTCCTAGGGCACGTGGTGTCTAAGGAAGGGATTAGGGTTGACCCGGGAAAGGTTTCTGCGGTTTTGTGATTGGCCTAGATCTACTACTGCTACTAAGGTCCGCAGTTTTATTGGGTTAGCAGGTTACTACAGACGGTTCATTCAGGGATTTTCTTCCATAGAAACACCCTTGACTATGCTGACTAGGAAGGATATCCTATTTCAGTGGTCAGATCAGTGGGAGGATAGCTTTAAGAGGCTTAAGGTCTTATTGTCTTCAGCTCCAGTTTTGACTCTGCCGATTGGGGGTCAGAGCTTCTCCATGTATTGTGATGCTTCTGGGGTTGGTCTTGGTTGTGTGTTGATGCAGCAGGGTCGAGTAATAGCATATGCATCAAGGCAGCTGAAGGTTCACGAGTGTAACTACCCCACTCATGACTTAGAGTTGGCGGCGGTAGTTTTCGCGCTCAAGATCTGGAGGCATTACCTATATGGAGTTCACTATGATATCTTCACTGATCACTGTAGTCTTCAGTATATCACGAGTCAGCGAGAGCTGAACTCGAGGCAGAGGAGATGGTTCGAGCTACTGAAGGACTATGACTTCACTATTCTATATCATCCGGGCAAGGCAAAGGTGGTAGCAGATGCCTTGAGCCGGAAGGCAGTGAGTATGGGTAGACTAGTTTCTCTTTCAGTTTCAGAGCAACCATTGGCCTTGGACATCCAGTCTTTGGCTAATCGTTTGGTTAGGCTTGACTTGTTGGATCCTAGCAGAGTTCTCGCCAGTGTTGAGGTTCGTTCTACTTTGATTAATCAGATTCAGAGTCGTCAGTTTGAGGATCAGCAGTTGTGTGACCTTCGTGATCAGGTTGTTCAGGGTGAGACTAGTCGGGCTACTCTAGATTCAGATGGGGTTTTGAGGTTTGATAGTCGCCTTTGTGTTCTGAGGATTAGTGATTTGATTCAGTTGATACTTCATGAGGCACATTGTACTAGATACTCCATTCACCCTGGCACAACAAAGATGTATATAGACTTGAGACAGCTTTACTGGTAGAGTGGTATGACGCAGGATATAGCGGAGTTTGTATCTCGGTGCTTGAACTGTCAGCAGGTTAAGTTCGAACACATGAGACCTGGTGGTTTGATGCAGCGACTTCCCATTCCTGAGTGGAAGTGGGAATGGATTACTATGGACTTCGTTGTTGGTTTTCCTTGTACTTCTCATGGGTTTGATTCCATATGGGTGATCGTTGATAGGCTGACTAAGTCAGCATACTTCATACCAGTTCAGACTTCTTATGGGGCCGAGAAGCTAGCTCAGATCTACATTCGTGAGATTGTTCAATTGCACGGGGTCCCAGCTTCTATCATTTCTGACCGCGACACTCAGTTCTGGAGGGCTATTCAGCGAGATTTGGGTACAGAGGTTCATCTTAGTACCGCTTTCCACCCTCAGATGGATGGCCAGTCCGAGAGAACCATTCAGATTCTGGAGGACATGCTTCGGGCCTGTGTTCTTGACTTTGGAGGTTCATGGGATCAGTTTGTTCCCTTGGCAGAGTTTGCTTATAATAACAGCTTCCATTCGAGTATCGGCATGGCACCTTTTGAGGCTTTGTATGGAAGGCGTTGCAGATCACCGGTAGGTTGGTTTGATGGTTTTAGTGTTGGGCCACAGAGCACAGATTTGCTTCGAGATTCCTTAGATCAGGTTCTAGCGATTCAGGAAAGACTTCTGGCAGCTTAGAGCAGGTAGAAGAGTTATGCTGATCATAGGCTTCGTGCCTTGGAGTTTAGTGTCGGTGACTTGGTGTTTCTCCGTGTATCGCCCATGAAGGGCGTGATGAGGTTTGGTAGGCGGGGCAAGCTTAGCCCCAGGTACATTGGGCCGTTTGAGATTCTTCAGAGGGTTGGTAGCATTGCCTATCAGTTAGCCTTACCTCCGATGTTTTCAGCTTTACATCCTGTATTTTATGTTTCGATGTTGCGTTGGTATGTCCCAGATGAGTCTCATGTGTTGCGGTGGGATTCAGTTCAGCTGGGTGAGGATTTAGCCTTTGTTGAGGAGCCGACAACTATTTTGGTCAGAGATGTCAGGAGATTGAGGTCTCGAGAGATCCCGGTTGTTAAGGTTCAGTGGAGGCACCATCCAGTCGAGGAGGCTACCTGGGAGACCGAGAGAGATATGCGGGCTCAGTATCCGCAGATTTTTGAGCCTTCAGGTTCCCCCTTGACCTTGACTTTCGAGGACGAAAGTCCTTTTTAGTAGTAGATGATGTAATGACCCTTCCAGTCATTTACGCGTTTTCACCTTTCTCGTATCGTTAGAGCTTTTTTGTAGCGGCCCCAAATCATTTATGGCTTGCTGGGACCGGTGGTTCGGTGCCCTGGCCTTTCGATTGGTCTTTATGACCAATTCCTTGTCTTAGGAGCTGAGTATCAAAATCGTGCAATCGTATGACGTTAACCCTCGTTCCGTATTAAGGCTTGCGAGCCTAAAGTTAAGAATTTTATTTACATCGCGCGTATTTGAAAATATGTTATTTTAAAAGTTGAATGTGGTAAAAAGTTATATTATTATTACCTTTTCAAAATATTTTAAAGGTTTATGAAAAATATTTTTGTTACGATATAATTGTATATGTATTTATTTTATAAGATTTTTACATTGTAATATTTTAATGGAGATAGTAAGTTTAGTTATGTTGAAAATTATTAGTATAATATAATAGGTTTTATTTGAAATGATTTTCTATTAATTATGGTATATTCAAAAAGTTATATATATTTTACCACGAATATATACAATATCCGAGTATATATATAACGGGATAAAACACTTTGGGTTGACATCAAACTCCACGTAGAGTTGTGGAAAGTGCACACAATGGTGCATAATGCCACTAGGCATTCCACTAATATCTCCAAATATATATATCTATATTATGTAGTAGATATCTTCTCATTTTACCAACTCTATTAAGTCCCTTCCATTTCTATATTTAGAATGAGAAGTTGCAGCAACAAAGGTTACCTTCTACATACGTATACGGAGAGAATTAGGTGGAACTAGATATATTTTGACGTTGTGTTTAATTTCGAAAAGGAAATCAATTATCTACGTCAAGTTATTCAAGTCCGAGTTCGAGTGTGATTTCGTTTCGGAGCTTTTTTTGGAGAAGTTCAAGCTTGTCATCGGACGACAGGTAGGTTACGGTTTATTTTCCCTAGACTCCGCATATATAGGATAAAATTGTACTAGCTGGCATCCTTGGGTTGGTTTATTAGGTTGGCACCACAGACCTCGACCGCTTTATTCATGTCCGCCTACTTTTGTTCCTCCGTTGCTTGTAGTACTTGCCGATATATTTTATTTACCCTTGTGGTCCTGTGAGGCCTTGTTGACTCTGAACATAGAAGGTGGGATTTTGGGAATGTCCGCGAGTCCCGGGCATAGAATTATCCTTCTAGGCTGGTTATGCTTGCTGAGTAGCTGTGGGCCTGTGCAGGGTCGATAGGTTGATTGTGAGCTGCTGGGCAGCTATTGTGTGTGATCATACCATTTCCATGCATATAAAGAGGTTTTATCCATGTTTTACTATGGTTTTGGCTTCGGGCCTACTGGCACTATTTTCTAACCTTGCATGGCCCCGGGGGCCTGTTTTTAATGGAAATGATTTGGAAATGGTTTGATTTAACTTGTGAATATTCCTGGGTAAAAGAAAGTAAAATTATGTTTTAAAACACCAGTTTTACGATTAACGCTAGACTCGGCAGGGCCGGGGTGCTAGTTGAGTTTTCTTGCTACTTGAGATGATTTTTAGCCTCGGTCGGACCGAGCACCTAAGATGACTTTCTACTGTTTAGACCGGGTTATGCTCGGGCACCCTTGGAGGGGTTTTTGAGATATTTTCCTACTACTTTAGTCCTGGACAGGGTCTGGGCATGCATATTCGATACTGGGTCTCTATCTTGAACCCGGACTTGCTTCCGGACGACATGTTTTGATACTGAGTTTTAGTATGGGTCCAGGGACCTCCATGGACCTTTCCATCCGGGCCAGGGGCTGCGGGCTGCGTGTGCCAGAGGAAGGGTATACGGTGGAGTAGAGGTATACGGGCAGTGTCCTTCCATAGAACCTACCTGCTGGGCCGGATCGGCACCGGAGGAGGTACATACAGGGATACCATTTCACCTGAGATCTCCATGCATCATATCATTCATTGTTTGAGGCTCCACCCTTGTTTGTTATTTGTTGATTGTACGCTCTGGTAGTATGGGATGTCGGAGGGTTTGTTTTCACTTGTTTCTGTTCCTCGGTTGTATGGGCGGCCGAGGGACTGTAGGTAGACTCTTTCTATTTACTTACAGAATTGTTCCCTGTTACGGTTAAGTATGAAATTGGTTACTGCTAGACTGTTAGTTTCTGGACTTGAGATTGATATGATTAGTTGAGTTTGATTTATGTCTCTGAGCATGCCTATCATTACTCTTTCCCTCTTCTTATACTTGAGGTTCCACCTATGCCTATGGTGTGTATATTCTGCTTACTGGCCTCACATGTGGTTCTGTTGATTTCCCTCTGGGATAGTTCCTGTGTACCTTTCGTTGATGTCTGTGACTGCTTGCTCCTATTCTGTCTGTTACTACGCTTTTATCTGATATGTCCCAGTCGGCCTATGATACCTACTGGGTACCTTATGCTTCGCATTTAGTGCTCACCCTACACCCTGCATCTTTGGGTGCAGATCCTAGCGTGGGCCATCGCTGTTAGATCGCTGTGATTCGTGCTTGGAGATCTGTTGGGAACTACTTCAGACTGAGGGTGAGCTCTTGGCGATCAGAGCTTAGCTTTAGTTTATCTTTTGCTTCATGTACTCTATTGCCATTCATAGACATCTGTATATATTGTTTTGGATCGTTTGCACTCCATGTATGTAGTTTTGGCTCTATACTATGATACCAGGTCTTGGGGTTTGGTTTAGTTTCCGCATATATATATATATACTCCTGTTATCTATTCTCCTCATCTTACTCTCTTACTTTTGCTTATTAAACTGTTCTTCCGCTTATTTGTTAGATAGTAGCCCATTACTAACTGTCCTGGGCTACGGGAATTGGTTCGCCTACTGGGGGTTGTAGGTGCCATCATGACCGAGAAATCGGGTCGTGACACAACCAATCCCATTTTAATAAACATGAGAATACTATACCAAATATGAGAAAGCTAGACAAAACAGTACCTTTTTAATAAAAGATTATTTTTCAGTTTGTCCTAAGAAAAGCATAGCCAAAATCAGTAACTTAACAAGATACGTGACTTTAATATAATAGATTCCCCACTCATGTAGACACACTATGTAGATGAAATAGATGACACACTAAAAAATAATGAATCTATAACTATTACTTGATGGACTATTACTATTACTTCATGTTTAACAAGCAGATATGATTCACAGATGAACTACTTTACGAATAACTCATTTAGGTTCAACAAACAAAATCATTTCAAATTTAATTTAACTTTACCAAAAAAATCAAAATCAGTTCAACTTAAATATCAGAATACTGGACCAAACAATTTCTTTTTAATAAACAGGACAATACTGGACCAAATATGAGAATGCTAGACCAAACAGTTCTTTTTTAATAAAAGGCCATTTTTCAGTTTCTCCTGAGCAAAGCATAGCCAAAACCAGTAATTTAACAACAGACATCACTTAATATAACAAATTTCACACTTAAGTAGACACACTAAGTAGATTAAAGAGATGTCACACTAAGTAAACAAATATTGTTGCCAAAATCAGTAACTTAAATAAAAGAGATGACACATTAAGTAAACCAACAGCTCAGCCAAAACCAGTAGCATACATAAAATATATAACACAATAAGTAAACCAACACCTTAGCCAAAACCAGTAACATAAATAAAAGAGATGTCACACTAAGTAAACCAACAACTTAGCAAATGTTTGGACACTTCAAGAAAACAGATTCCACACTTAACTTTTTTGAACAAACAATGGTCATTTTTTACAAAGAAGCTGATACATTTTAATCTAATTTTATGAACATTCAAGAAAGACAACACACAAACTATTATCAGAAAATAAAAAGATACAATTTTAATCCATCCTACACTAACTTAATAAATCATGCATCAGATATTCAAGATCAACGGCAAGAGCAATCTAGTATACAAAAACCAATCTGACCAAAGCTGCCAGCAAAAATTCAGTCACACAAATCTATTATCAAATAATAAAGAGAAAGAGGGTAAGAAAACACTACCAAATTTATTAATAGTTAGTGCAATAGGAAATCCAACACTAATGTCCACATTGAACAATCTACCAAAAAGATTCCATCAACAACAAATTAAGACCACACACAATAGTTATTTAGTAGCACATACAACAACAAAATCTCACAATTATACCATACCTAACAACAACAAATTAAGACAAAAAACAATAGCTAATTTAATAGCACATGTAACAGCAAAATTGCACAATTATACTATACCTAACAATAATAAATTAACACCAACACATAGTTGTAACTAAATCGTACATGAAACAGAGAAATCCAACAATTTTACCACACCTAACAACACCAAATTAACACCAACACACAGCAGCAACAAAATTCCAATAGCAAAATCCAACAATTTCACTAACCCTAAAACAAATAAAGTAAGATTCACTCACAGTGACAACCTAACAGCATATGCAATAAGAAAATCTAACCATTTCACTAACCCATAGCTCAAAACTTGAAGAGAAAACAAAATATTAAAGAAAAATACCTTCAAAGGTCGAACTTGTTGAAGAAATTCAAGATTTATCAGGTCCAGCTACAGTCACAAATAGATTTAGCTTAAATCTGAGAGATTTTGCTAAAATCGTCTCCAGCTTCAACTATAGTACCCAAAACACCAACTACAATCATATTAACCCTCAAAGATATGAGAGGGGTTTGCAGATTTTAGCTCCTAATAATCAAATACCACTAGATATTAGCACAAATCTGAGAGCATTGGCTCAGATTTGCAGCGTAGAGAAGAGAAAATTTAGTTTAACCTAGAGAGAGGTTAGAGAGATGAGAGAGTTTGTCTGATGAGTGTGCTTTCCAAAATAAGCTAAGGGTTAAAGCTTGTTCCTAAAAGAGTGTTTTAAGAAATAAAGAAAAATAAAAGAAAAATATTTGGCTAATTGGCGAGTGACCAAATTATTGAGGGAAAAGGTGGAGGGAAATTTGATGGATTAAGAAACCATTCCGACAAATAAAAAATTTCAAATAACCGTTCTAATAGATTATTCTAGTGTAACAGATACAAGACCGTTGCTATAGGTTAGTCTATTGCAACAGATATATTTTAATGGCAATGGTCATGTGACTAAGCCATGTCAATAGCTATCAAAATTTATTGCAACGGTCATAACCGTTGCACTAGACTAGTTATAGCAATGGTTTGCAAATGGTTACTAGTAAGTCTGTTCCCATACACCTAATTTCTGGTAGTGGCCCATACAACCGAGGAACACAATCAAGTGAAAATAAACCCTCCAGCATCCCATACTACCAGAGCGTACACTAAGCAAACAACAAACAAGGGTGGAACATGATACAATATGCATGATGATGATATGATGAAGCTGGTGTGAAAGTAACCTATATAATCCCCCTCTGGTACCCCAAAGGCCTATGTAGAGGCAAGACCCATGAAAGGACTCTACCCGTGTACCTCTATTCCACCGTACACCCCTTCTCCTAGTGCATGCGTTGGCCCATAGCCGTTAGCCCAGGAACAACAGGGTCCATGAAGGTCTACTCATAGACCACATACAAAACCAAGAAAATCTCAAAGTACCACTGTCCAGAGTATGACCAAATATAGATCAATAATCAGAGTCTCATAAAATATGCCTGGAATCAAATCGTGTCTAAAATAGTAGTAGTAATCTCAAAAACCCTCTCGAAGGGTGCCCGAAGTATATCTGGGTCTAAAATCAGTAATAAAGCCTCAATAAACCTCTCGAAGAGTGCCCAAATCATATTCGAGTCTAATTCAGTAGTCAAGCCTCAATAACCCTCTCACAAGGTGCCCGAAGCGTAGCCGGGTCTAAAACCATCATAAAAAATTTCTAGCGCTCTGGCATAGCCGAGTCTAGTATTAGTAGGAAAACCAGTGAGAAAATCAATGAAGCACAACTTTTATCTTGAGAAAATCCACCAGTCAATACTAAAATCCCATTTTATCATCATTTATACTGAAAATGGGCCCTCGAGGCCATGCAAAGTTTAGAAAAATGGTGATAGCAGGCTAGAAGCCAAAATAGTAGTAAAACATGCAAAAAAATCCTTTTTCATGAATGATATGCTCGCAAATAATAGATTAGCCAAAAATGGCTCACAAACATTCTTATCGGTTCTGCACAGGCACAGGCAGTTCTACAGCACAAATAGCCAACCTAAAGTAAGGTCATGATGTCGGGACTCATTAATATTCCCAAATATCCCACCGTCTATGGTCCAGAGTCATAAACAAAGGTCACACGAGGTCACAAGGGTAAAGCAATAATACTACACGAATGCTACAATCAACGTATAAAATAAATGGACAGAAAAGATAGACAAGGTCTGAGGGTACCAACCTTGAAAACCCACGCAAGGAAGCTAATTAATGCAGTTATAGCCTATATATGCAGAGTCTAGATCGGGGAAACCATAACCTACCTGTCGTTCGACGATTAGCTATGGTGATGGCATCGTCCAGGCTAGAACTACTCTAAGAATCTCCAAATTATGAAAATACTATCAGCACAATAATCTACATGTAAAAATGAAACCAACGATACCCATAATGCTAGAAACATAACCGAGTTGAAATCTGGTCACAAGCGGGCCCCCAAGCCTCGCAACCCAAAACTGAAAATGAAAAATACCACAGTGTTCCCCACATTCCTGGGAGAATATGCTCAAAATTTGAGTGGAAACGGACATCAATTGGGGCTCAAAATAGCCACAATTTTAGAAATTTAAAGGATGGAATTCATGGAAATCAACGGAAATTAACACAAGAATTTGCCTATTCAAGAGGACAATAATGCACCCGGATCATTAGTAATTATTCCTCCAAGTTAGGGGAGTGAGCTGGTGAAAAAATGGGGTAATTTGGAGCAAAAATGGAGGAGATATCGAGGTTTTGAAGATGATGAGAAAAGCTGAAAATAAGCTGCCAACAGCTATTTAAATGGCTAGCACGCTGAGGTGCAAGAACGGCCCATGGCACGCAGGGGCGCTGGTGCATAAGTGGCCAGGCGCTGGCATGGGCGCCGAGGCGCAGGGGCGACCAGTGGCGCGCAAGCGTGGCCCAGGCGGCGCCCTGGCGCCACACCAGTAACCAGCAATGCCAAAACTTCTACGGGGCATTTCGAGCATAATCAGATCTCGATACTCAAAAGCCAATAATGCTATTAGAGTGAAAACAACTGTCTGGAATCGACGAAACTTCTATCGGAGGTCGATTTAATGAAAAGTGGGCCCCGCACCCAAAATTAACCTTAGGCCAACTATTTTCAAAATGGAACCCAAGGGCCGAAATCAAGTCCGGAAGCCTCGGGACCTGTACCAATGGTCCCTATAGCCTAAACTCAACATTCTGGAGCTAACAACACTGACCTAATTTTCATCCGAGGTCATCTTCTCCAAATGTTAACCAAAGTCAACCAAACAAGCCCAACTGGCCTGAAAGCACATAAGGAGAGAGAATTACACGCTGAATAGCTCCTGAATCCCAACCAAAGGTTCAACTAGACCAAAGCCCATGCTCCAGAGCTAACAGAACTGTCGGAATTCAATTCCAAGCATGGTCACCAAGAATGTTGACTGAAGTCAACGATTTTCAAAGTTTAAGGCTCTAAAATAACGAACAACCATAAAGACCAAACAAACGGCGCAGGAATCGAACCACTGGTCCTAGCAAGTCATAAATGACTTGGGGTCACTACATGCAATCTCTAATAGTACAAAAAAAGGCAAAAACACGAGAATGACCGGAAGGGTCATTACAAATATATAATATATAATTTTATTATTGAAAAGACCGTTCACTTGTGGACGGTTTGATTATATAATATATAATATATAATTTTACTATTGAAAAACCCATTCACTTGTGGACGGTTTTTTATATAATATATAATTTTATTATTAAAAATACCATCCACTTTTGGAGGATTTTCTTTTCATTAAAAAGTAATTATTTTATTAATTATTACCAATCACAGTTGGTCAGTTTGTTTTTATATATTAAGATAAAATCCACCTCTTTTTTATATATTATTATTTATTAACATAACAATAATATGAAATACGTTGTGTTACATATATATACAATTGTTGAGTAATTTAATTAACCAACTCCTATATATTAATGGTTTGTCGTCTTGATTATATGTCTCATCTAGTAATATACGTATATAGTACATATTCAAAAGCTAGTTAACCGATCAATAATGATCCAAGTAGTATCAAATACGTTGTATTACATACATATGAGGTAATATACGATCATTGAGTAATGTAATTAACCAAGTCCTATATATTAATAGTCCATCATATTGAATATATATGTCTCATCTAATGATGTACATATACGTATTCAAAAGCTAATTAATTAATTGATCGATAATCCATATCCAAGTAGTATGGATACGTTGTATTACGTACATATGAGTTAATATACGATCGTTGAGAAATGTAATTACCCAAGTCCTACATATTATAATGATCTGTCATCTTGAATATATGTCTCATCTAGTGATGTATGTATATAGTACTATTCAAAATCTAATTAACTAGATAATTCATCCAAGTAGTGGAACACCATTGTATTACGTACACATAAGATAATATGCGATCGTTGAGTAATGTAAATAACCATGTCCTATATATTAATGATCCGGAGTCTTGAATATATGTTTTGTGTAGAGATGTACGTATATAGTACGTATTTAAAAGCTAATTAACCGATCAATAATCCATTCAAGTAGTATGGAATATGTTGTATTACGTACATTTATAAGATAATATACGATCGTTGAGTAATGTAATTAACCAAGTCCTATATACTAATGGTCCATCATCTTGAATATATATGTCTCGTCTAGTGATGTACGTATATAGTACGTATTCAAAAACTAATTAATTAACCGATCGATAATCCATATTCAAG
Organism: Jaltomata sinuosa; assembly: GCA_003996215.1. NCBI lineage: Eukaryota > Viridiplantae > Streptophyta > Magnoliopsida > Solanales > Solanaceae > Jaltomata > Jaltomata sinuosa. Next base: position 15,423 of record QJPP01001437.1, read on the forward strand.
TAGTATGGAATATGTTGTATTACGTACATATGAGGTAATATACGATCATTGAGAAATATAATTGTAACGACCAGGTCTGTCATTATGAATAATTTATTTGTCCGAAGTTTTAAGTTAGAAAACTTTTGGGTTTGGGAGTTGGAAATTTTGGGCTAGGCTAGTCGCTGATGGTTTTTGAGTGAGGTATGGTCTAGGGAAATCCGGGTGAGGATTGGGTGATATATCTTATGTTGAGCAAGCTTTTCCATTAGCTAAGAAATTAAGGAGTCCAGGGGAACTTTTCGGAAGTGAGTTTGGGTGAGTAGAACTCCCGGTATCAAAGTTGACGTGAAGGGGTTATTTTGGAATGTTAGGATTTGAAGTGTGTTGTAAAATGGGAACTTTTGGGGAATTTTCTGAGTTTCTATCCCATGTCAACCTCTATAGCGGTTGACACTGTGCTACAGTGGCTTCTACTAGAACAGAGAAATTCCTGCTATAACAGAAGTCAACGCCGATCAACACTGCCATAGTGATTGGTTCTACTATGGCAGCACTGCTATAGCAGTGTACGGACCGCTATAGCAGAATAAGTTAGGGTAAATGCAAAAACTTCCCCAAAAATGTTCAAAATTTCTCAAGAACATTTTGGGGAAGGGAACATGTGATTTTGGCGATTCCAAGGCAGTTTTCCACAAAATTTTGTCCTAGAGGTAAGGATTTTATTCCCCTAACTTAGTACTATGATTCCTACGTAGTAGAATCATTCATTCCAGGCTTGGGTAAAGGTTTGGGTTAACCTAAGAATGTAGAATCTAAGAAAAAAAGGGATTCTAGGTTGTGTAATTCTTGGGTTATGTGTATTATCGCTCATTCATCATTAAGTCACCATTATTTGCATAAGGTAACCGTTAAATGGTAGTTTTATGTGAATTAATGGTGGAAAAACCTTGGGATGGGTGGAATGATTATGGTTTGGCCTAGGGATTAGGATTTATTTATAATCCGAATAATATTAGGCTATTGGACTAATTATGGTGCGTTGTAATCATTATTAGACCAAGAACAAGTGAAGGATTTGTAAAATGGGAAGGCTCCAGCCCTGTAGAAGCTTCAAGCTTTTTGAGGTAGGTGATGGTATTATTTTCCAAATGCAATATGTATGCATGTAACAATAACTTACTAATGTATGTGTATTGCATGTTAGAGGAATGAGTTTATGAATGTCTAAGTGTCCGGGTGTCAATTATGTGAAATGAACTTAATTTGTTGCTTGTTGGTGTTACAAGTGTGTTGTTGTTCATTTAATTATTGACTGTTGGATTTTGTGTGACATTTGGTTGACTCGAGTACCACGCCTGGTATGAAATATATATATATATATATTAGTTAGCTCGAGTGCCATGCCTTGTATGGGATACTAACGGTTGGCTCCGGTACCACGCCTGGTACAGGTTCTATACCGGTTAGCTCGGGTACCACGCCTGGCATAAATTTAAATATACATTGTTGATTATGTGTTTCATGGTTCTATGAGTGGACCGGGTTGATTGTTGAAACTGTAATTGTGCATATTGGTCCATGAGAGGATGGGTATCTGTACTTAAATGTGGGTATGGTTCTTTGGTAGACCAGGCATTGCATGTTAACACTTAGATGTTGGTCAAGGGATCCTTTGTTGGCCCGAGTAACATAAAAAGGGTAAAGTGCTATTGTTGTGGTTCATTGTTTAAATGGTTGTTGAACCTATTTCATATGGTTGATAAGTTAGAAGGTAGACTGAGAGTCTGGGATTATATTACTGGTTGTTTTACAGGTTTGTACTACCTTACTCAGTTCTGGTTTATTGTTCATATATTGTTTGTTGGAGCTGGTCGATGATCCTACCAGTACACTGTGGTTGTGTACTGATTTTGCACTTGCTTTCCTTTTATGAGTACAAGACATATTCCAGTAGCTCTAACTCGACCTCAGATATAGTCCCAGCGATTCCAGATTCCAAGGGTGAGCTGCTTGCTTTGGGCTGCCATAGTTTTCTTCCAACTTAGTATTAGTCCACTTGTTTCGGACTTAACTCTCTATTTTTTGGGTTGCATCCCCATTTCTAGACATTGGCAGATATTTTGGTATGATGACTTTAAGTTTCCAGGGGTATTTTTGTAGAACCTTATTGTTTAGTAATTTTGGGTGGTGAATGATAGTTTATTTTAATGCAATTGGTTTTGAGCTATTAGATTTACTAAGTGTTGGGGTGATAATGGGTTCGCTCATCCAGGGGTTTCGAGTGGTTTTCACTCACGGTGGTTTGGGTCGTGACAAAGATGGTATCAGAGTCCTAGGTTCATTAATCTCGTTGTACCAAAATGTATCTAGTAGAGTCTTGCAGAACTGTACAGAGACATCTGTTCTTTTCTTTGAGAGGCTATAGTACTTTAGGAAACTACCTCTTCTTTCTTCCTTCGTGCTATTGCTTGATTCCAATTGGTATCTGGTGATAAAAATTGGTATCTAACCTCTTTCACTCTTTTGTCTAAGGATGGTTAACACAAGGCACAACAGAGTGAGAGCGGCCACTCTGGTGGCAAAACCAGCAGCCAGGGGGAGAGGAAGGGGCAGGGGCAAAGGTAGAGGTAGAGGCAGATGAAGAGCAGCACCTGTTAAGGGTGAAGTTTAGGCAGTTGCTAAACTTAGCGACGCGACCCCTCCCTCACCCCAGGATCCTATCAAGGAGGAAGTTAAGGTTGTTCTTGAGGAGGGCGCCGAACAGGATGAGGCGGCATCAGCGGGAGGTGCTGGCCTTCCCCCTATATCGCTTGTGTCATTTTAGCAAGTGTGGGCTTTTCCGAGTGGGCTAGTAGGTGCTGGAGCCACTCCCACGAGTACTGCAGATCTAATTCTGGGCACCCAGCTAGCAGTTGCAGCAGCTCCAAGGATGGATGCAACATCGGGTACTGATGACTTCTTTCGTCCAATGTTAGGCCCTGTTATGACTAGGACCAAGCATGAGATGCTGACTAAATGTCTGAAACTAAAACCTCTAATGTTTTGGGGTACATAGAAGTAGGATGCATTGGAATTTATTATAGACTGCTATGAGAGGCTGCATAAGTTAGGCATTGTGCAGAAACATGGGGTAGAGTTTATCACTTTTTAGCTTCAGGGTGATGCTAAACAGTGATGGAGAGGTCATGTAGAGTGTCGGTCATCAGCTTTGCCTCCAATGACTTGGGCGCAATTCCATGCTCTGTTCTTGCAGAATTATGTACCCGCACCTTGAGGGATCATAAAAAGGATGAGTTTATGGCTCTTGAGCAGGGTAACATGTCTGTTTCAGTCTATGAGGACAAATTTCATGCCTTGTCACGTTATTCTACTCAGCTTCTGGGTACTAAGGAGGAGAGGATTTGTTTATATGTGAAGGGCCTGAATACTGAGTTACATGTATTGTCTGTGCATATGACCTCGGCAGGGAAGAGTTTTAATGAGTTGACCGATTATGTGAAGAAACTAGAAGGGGTCAGATAGATCGGGCAGGTTAAGGTGTTAAAGTCCTTAAATGAAGGTAATTTCAGCGGTTCATACTCCAGGGTAACAACCAACAAGTGTATTCTGCTCATCCTATTCAGTCAGCACTGCCATCTTCTACAGATGGTCGTCTGGGAGCCAGTGAGCAGTTTTAAGCTCCTAGAAGCCAGGGCGCTTATTATACTTCTAATAGCAGGCCTACTCTTAACCACGGATGCTTTCATTGTGGTGATCTTGTTCACTTCAAGAGGGAGTGCCCCCACAAACAGGCAGGTAATCAGACTCAACAGTAGTCTAAGGTGGTGGTTCCTGCAGGTGGAGATGGCTATGCTAGAGGTTATCCATAGGGTAGGCGAGGTAATTTCTAGAGAGGCCAGGGAAACAGAGGAAATGATGGCATGGGCAGGGGAGTAGCACAACTAGCCATGGAAGTTGCTCGAATTAATGATTGGGCCCATTGTTATACATTCCCAGGGAAGTCTGAGGTTGAGACATCAGATGCTGTGATCACAGGTACTATTCTAGTCTATGACCAGATGGATTTTGTATTATTTGACCCAGGTTCTACTTATTCGTATATTTCTGTGAAATTTTCTTTGGGTCTAGATTTGGTTTGTGATGTATTAGATTCCCATATTCATGTTTCTACCCTGGTTGGGGAGTATGTGGTAGTAACCCATGAATATCGTACTTTCCCTGTGGTTTTTGTGGGTCTTCAGACTTGGGTAGATTTGGTCCTGGCTATCTCCGTATCATGCTATATTGAATTGTAATGCTAACATAGTGACTCTAGAGATCCCAGGTAACGATAGGCTAGAGTGGGAAGATGTGTACAGTCTTAAATCGACAAAAATGATATCTTTTGTTCAGTCTAGGAAGTTAGTGGGCATAGGTTGTTTGGCTTTCTTGGATCATCTCTAGGATGTTAGTGTGGAGTCCCTTTCGATTGAGTCTGTTCTAGTAGTCTCTGAGTTTCAGGAGGTGTTCCTAGCAGGTTTTTTTGGGCATGCCTCCGGATAGAGACATTGACTTTTGCATAGACTTGGAGCCGGGCACTCGCCCAATCTCTATTCCTTTTTATCGTAAGGCTCTAGCAGAGTTGAGGGAACTTAAGACTCAGCTTCAAGAACTGTTAGATAAGGGTTTTATTCATCCTAGTGTTTCACCTTGGGGTGCTCCAGTTTTGTTTGTGAAAAAGAAAGATGGTAGTATGAGGATGTGTATAAAGTACAGGCAACTGAACAAGGTCACCATCCGAAATAAGTATCCTTTACCCCGCATAGATGACCTCTTTGACAAGTTGCAGGGTGCGTCTATATTTTCAAAAATTAACTTAAGGTCAGGGTACCATCAATTAAAGATTAGGCCTGAGGACATCCCGAGGATGGCATTCCGGACTTGGTATGGGCATTATGAGTTCCTAGTAATGTTGTTTGAGTTGAACAATGCACCGACGATATTTATGAGCTTAATGAATGGGGTCTTCAAATCGTATCTAGATTCGTTCTTCATTTTATTGATAGATGATATTCTTATTTACGCCAAGAGTAAGGAAGAGCATGCAGCGCATCTTCGCGTTTTTGATATTTTGAGGTGCCAAAAATTATACGCCAAGTTCTCCTAGTGTGAGTTTTGGTTGTCTTCGGTTGCCTTCTTAGGGCATGTGGTCTCAGAAAGGGGAGTGATGGTAGATCCCCAAAAGATTGAGGAAGTTAAAAGTTGGGTTTAGCCTAGCTTGGTGACTGAGGTTAGAAGTTGTGTGGGGCTTGCAGGCTACTACCGCAGGTTTGTCAAGGACTTTCCATCCATTAATACTCATTTTACAAGGTTGACTCAAAAGGAGGTAATGTTTGTGTGGTCCAAAAAGTGTAAGGAGAGCTTCCAAAAGTTCAAGACACTTCTTACTACAGCCCCCATTCTACCATTACCGGTTGAAGGTAAGGATTTTATTGTGTATTGTGATGCTTCACATTTGGGTTTGGGTGTTGTATTGATGCATGACAAGAATGTGATAGCTTATTATTCAAGGCAGTTTAAGCCCCATGAGAAAATTACCCAACCCATGATTTGGAGTTGGCAGTGGTGGTCTTTGTGCTAAAGATTTAGAGACACTACCTTTATAGTGTCAAGTGTGAAGTGTTCACGGACCATCGTAGCCTGCAACATGTATTTACTCAGAAGGATTTGAACCTGAGGTAGAGAAGATGATAAAGTTGTTGAAGGATTATGATGTGACCATCTAGTATCATACGAGTAAGGAGAATATGGTGGCAGACGCATTGAGCCGGAAAGCGGTTAGCATGAGCAGTTTGGCTTGCTTAGGGGAGTCCAAATGACCCTTGGCTAGGGAAATTCGGGAACTAGAATCTAATTTCATGCAGTTGGGCATCTCAGAACAAGGTGGAGTGTTGGCCAGTATTGAGGTTAAACCCACGTTCATAGAGGAAATTAAAGCTAAACAGTTTCAGGATGCACAGGTTGACAAGCTTCAGAGCAAGGTTGTATTTGGAGAGTCTGGGGATGCCACGTTGGATGTTGGCGAGGTGATGAGCTTTAGGGGGAGGATTTTTGTTCCTTGAATTGATGACTTGATCCAGAATATGTTGGCCGAGGCTCATGGTTTGAGGTATTCGATTCATCTGGGTGTAAACAAAATGTACTAGGATTTGAGGAGACTTTATTGATGGCCTGGGATGAAAAGGGACATAGTTGACTATGTGTCTAAGTGTCAGAACTATCAGGAGATTAAATATGAGCACCAAAGGCCTACAGGGTTTCTTCAGAGGATGCCCATTCCCGAGTGGAAGTGGGAAAGGATAGCCATGGATTTTGTGGTGGGTCTTTCTAAGACCTTGAAGAAGTATGACTCCATTTGGGTCATCGTGGACAGGCTGACCAAATCAACTTATTTTATTCTGGTTAGGGTGGATTATAACTCACAACAGTTGGCCAAGATCTATATTAAGGAAATTGTGAGGTTACATAGGGTTCCACTCTCCATCATTTCAGACAGGGGTACGCAGTTTACTTCCAAGTTCTGGGTAAGTTGCATGAAGAGTTGGGCACCTAACTCACTTTCAGCACAGCGTTTCATCCTCAGACAGATGGTCAATCCGAGAGGACCATTCAGGTACTGGAGGACATGCTAATAGCACGTGTGATTGATTTTGGGGGTTATTAGAACCAGTTTCTACAGTAGTGTGAGTTCTCATACAACAACAACTATCATGCTAGTATTGACATGGCACCATTCGAGGCACTTTATGGGAGAGGATGTAGATTACCCATAGGGTGGTTTGAGGCAGGCGATATGAAACCTTTGGGCTTGGACTTGATGAGGGAAGCTCAGGAAAAAGTTGGGGGAATTCAAACTAAGTCAGCCCAAAGCAGGCAGAACGAGTATGCATATCGCAAGGTAAGGGACATGGCATTCCAAGTTGGTGAACATGTATTGTCGAAGATGTCACCAATGTAGAGAATGATGCATTTCGGCAAGAAGGGAAAGCTTAGCGCTCGGTACATTGATCCATTCGAGATTCTCGAGATTGTAGGGCCAGTGGCTTATAGGTTAGCACTGCCTCCTATTTTATCCAGAGTCCATCCAGTCTTCCATGTATCCATGATAAAGCGATACCATGGGGATAGGGAATATATTATCAAATGGGATTCCATTTTGCTAGACAAGGATTTTTAATATGAAGAGGAGCCGATTGCGATTCTTGATCGGGATGTCTGAAAATTGAGGAAAAAGGAGATCAAGTCGGTGAAAGTTCAATGGAAGCATCATCTGGTTGAGGAAGCCACTTGAGAACCTGAGAAGGACATGCGGGATAAGTACCCTCACTTGTTTAAGAATTCAGGTACTACACTTTCTCTCTTTTAAATCATCTTATTTGGGTTTGATCATTCGGGAATGAACGATAGGTAAATTGCTATATGTTGTAATGACAGGGTTCATCATTATGGGTAATTTATTCGTTCGAAGTTTTGGGTTAGAAAATTTTGGGTTTGGGAGTTGGAAATTTTGGGCTAGGCTAGTCTCGGATGGTTCTTGAGCAAGGTATGGTCTAAGGTAATCCGAGTGAGGATTGGGTGATATATCTTATATTGAGCTATTTTTTCCATTAGCTAAGACATTAAGGAGTCTAGAGGACTTTTTGGAAGTGAGTTCGGGTTAGTAGAACTCCCGGTATCAAAGTTGATGCGAAGGGATTGTTTCGGAACATCAGGATTTGAAGTGTGTTGTAAAATGGGAACAACTTCCGCTATAGTGGAGAAATTCCTGCTATAGCAGAAGTCATTGTCGGTCAGCACCATCATAGCAGTCAATTCCTCTACGGCGGTGCCGCTATAGCAGTGTGTAGACCACTATAGCAGAATAAGTCAGGTTAAAAGCAAAAACTTTCTCAAAAATGTTCAGTATTTCTCAAGAACATTTTGGTAAAAGGCAGAGGTGATTTTGGCGATTCCGAGGCAGTTTTCCACCAAATTTCATCCTAGAGGTAAGGATTTTGTTCTCCTAACTTAGTACTATGATTACTATGTAGTAGAATCGTTAACTGCGGGTTTAAGGAAAGGTTTGGGTTAACCTAAGAATGTAGAATTCGGGAAAAAGGGGATTCTAGGTTGTGTAATTCTTGGGTTACATTTATTATCGCTCATTCATGATTAAGTTACCATTAAATAGTAGTTTTTAGGTGAAATAATGGTGGGAAAGCCCTGGGATGGGTGGAATAACTATGGTTTGTCCTGGAGATCAGGAGTTGTGTATAATCCAGGTAATTTTAGGACATTGGACTGATTATGGTATGTTGTAATCATTGTTAGACCAAGAACAAGTGAAGGCTTCGTAAAATGGGAAGGCTCCGGCCCAGTAGAGTCTTGAAGCTTTTCGAGGTAGGTGATGGTATTGTTTTCCAAATGCAATATGTATGCATGTAACCTTAACTTAGTAATGTATGTGCCTTGCATATTTAGGGAATGAGTTAATAAATGTCTAAGTGTTCGGGTGTTAGTTATGTGAAATGTACTTGGTTTGTTGCTTGTTGGTATTACAAGTGTGTTGCTGTTCATTTAATTATTGACTGTTGGAATTTATATGACATTTGGTTGGATCGAGTACCACGCCTGGTATAGAATATATATATTAGTTGGCTCAGGTACCAAGCCTGGTAAGAGATACAAATGGCTGGCCAGGGTACCACGCCTAGTACAGGTTCTGTATCGGTTGGCTCGGGTCCACGCCTGGTACAGGTTCTAATATACATTATTGATTGTGTGTTCGATGGTTCCATGAGTGGACCAGGTTGATTGTTGAAACTATAATTATGCATATTGGTCCATGAGAGGCTGGGTAGCTTTACTTAAATGTGGGCATGGTTCTCGGGTGGACCGGGCATTACATGTTAACACTTAGATATTGGTCTAGGGCTCCTTTGTTGGTCCGGGTAACGTAAAAAAGGTAAAGTATTATTGTTGTGGTTCATTAGTTAAATGGTTGTTGAACCTGTTTCATATGGTTGATAAGTTAGAAGGTAGACTGAGAGTCTAGGATTATATTACTGGTTGTTTTACATGTTTGTACTGCTTTACTCAGTTCTAGTTTATTATTCATATAGGTTTGTTAGAGATAACTGATGATCCTACCAGTACACTGTGGTTGTGTACTGATTCTGCACTTGCTTTCCTTTTTCGAGTATAGGACATATTCCAACGTCTCCGACTCGACCTCAGATATAGTCCCATCAATTCCAGATTCCAAAGGTGAGCTGCTTCCTTCAGGCTACCATGGTTTTCTTACAGATTAGTATTAGTCCACTTGTTTCTGACTTAACTCTCTATTTTTGGGGTTGCATCCCCGTTTTAGACATTGGTAGATATTTTGGTATGATGATTTTTAGTTTCTTGGGGTATTTCCGCAGAACCTTCTTGTTTAGTAATTTTGGGTGGTGAATGATAGTTGATTTAAATGCAATTGGTATTGAGCTGTTAGATTTAATAAGTGTTGGGGTGATAATGGGTTCACTCATTCGAGGGTTTCAGGTGGGTGCCACTCGCGACAGTTTGGGTCATGATAGTAATTAACCAAGTTCTATATATTATAATGGTCCATCGTCTTGAATATATGTCTCGTCTCTAGTGATGTACCTATATAGTACGTATTCAAAAGCTAATTAACTAATTGATAATCCATCCAAGTAGTGAAATATGTTGTATTATGTACATATAAGGTAATATATGATGACGATTATTGAGTAATGTAATTAACCAAGTCCTATTTATTACTGGTCCATCATCTTGAATATATGCCTCGTCTAGTGATGTACGTATATAGTACATATTCAAAAGATAATTAATTAATCGATCGGTAATCCATCCAAGTAGTATGGAATATGTTGTATAGTAATATACTCGTTCGTAATGTAACGAACCAATAATGTTATCCGAGTTTATGAAATATGTTGATGATTAAATAATTTTATTAATTATTTTTTAAAATTATAATAAAACTGAACTCAAGTGGTTGGTTTTTTAAAAAATTACTTTTTTTAATTTATTTTAGAAAAATCTACCTTAATTCGTCAAGTTTTGCAATTTTTTTTTAATTTAGTTACCCTACTTTCCCGACACACCCTCACACAACTCTGTCTCTGCCTGACACACCCTCATGCCGTCGTCCCCCTCCCTCCGCCTTTCCCCTCCTCCGGCGATCGAAGTTGTGTTGCTGCCGCTATTGCTTGTTGTTGCCTCCGTATGCCGCCATTGTTACTGCTCTGGTGACTACTCCATCAAGGTAAGTCATTTATCTAATTTTATTAATTTACTTGTTAATTAATTATTATTATTAAATTAAGATTTATCATTGTTAATTTTAGTTATTAAATTAGAATTTACCATTTAATTAGAGTTTATTATTGTTAATTAGAATTGTGTATGAACTTATGCTACTTTAATTATAAAATTATTGAAAATTGGTAGTACTTGAAGTTCTGGATTTTGTGAAAAATGTATTGAGTTGTGGAGTTGAAAAAGTTGTAATTGATCTTAATGTGAGTTGAAATTAGGCATAATAATAGTTGAAAATGGGCATAATGTGAGTTTAAATTGAGCATAACGTGAGTTAAAATTGGGCATAATATAACTTGAAATTGGGCTAGTGACTTGATTCTTACTTATGGTTGTGTAATTGCCAGTTGAAATTGGGCATAATTGTGAGTTGAAATTGTGAACTAGTTTATAGTATATGTTAGTTTGTTTGACTTGTGCTAAAAATGAAAGTTTAGGAATTATATTCGGAATTATGAATTAGCTAGCTAGTGATTTGGAATTATGAAATAGTGAATTGAAATAGTAATTGGATGTGAACTAGTGAATTGGAATAGTGAAGTAGTGAATAAGATTGTGAACTAGTAATTTGAAATTGTGAACTAGTGACTTGAAATTGTGAAGTTAATGAATTGGAATAGTGAACTAGTGACTTGAAATTGTGAAGTTAATGAATTGGAATAGTGAACTAGTGACTTGAAATACTGAAGTAGTTACTTAAAATAGTAAAGTATAATTTCTTGAAATTATGAACTAGTTAATGAACTATAGTTAAGTGTCAACACTAGTTGATCCTATTTATGACAAAATTAATTTTCTTGCAAGATCAATTTTTATCCACCTAGTGTTGACACTTAGTCTTTAATTTGGTTATAATGTGTTTGGTTAGAATAAGTTTCAACACTAGTTGATCTTATTGATGACAAAATTGATTTTCTTGCAAGATTAATTTGTGTCCACCTAGTGTTGACACTTAGTCATTAATTTAGTGTGTTTGATTGTTAGAGGGATAATGTGTTTCTTTAGCATAAGTATCAACACTAGTTGATCCTATTGATGACAAAAATAATTTTCTTGCAAGATCAATTTGTGTCCACCTAGTGTTGACACTTAGTCTTTAATTTGGTTTGTTTGATTATTAGAGTGATAATATGTAGCATAAGTATCAACACTAGTTGATCCTATTGATGACAAAATTAATTTTCTTGCAAGATCAATTTGTGCAATGACCTATTCCATCATTACGGGTAATCTATTCATGCAAAGAAATAGGTTGGAAAACTTCTAGTTTCGGGAGATGGAAATTTTGGGCTAGGCTAGTCTCGGAAGGATTCTGAGCGAGGTATAGTCTAGGGTAATCCGGGAAAGGATTAGGTAAAATGTCTAAGGTTGAGCTAGTTTTTCTCTTAGCTAAGAGGATACGGAGTCATGGGACTTTTTGGAAGTAAATTCAGGTGAGTAGAACTCCCGATATCAAAGTTGACATGAAAGAGTTAGTTTGGAACGTCAGGATTCGAAGTATGTTATAAAATGGGCAATTTTGGGTGATTTTTTCTGAGGTTCTATTCTGTGTTGACCACTATAGAGGTTGACATTGTGCTACAATGATGAATGCTAGCAGAGAAATTCTCGCTATAGCAGAAGTCAAGGCGGTCAGCACTGCCATAGAGGGCGGGTTCCACTACGACTGTGCTGCTATTGTAGAGTGGGGATCGCTATAGCAGAGTAAGTCATTGTAAATGAAGAAACTTCCCCAAAAATGTTCAAAATTATTCAAGAATATGTTGGGGAAGGACAAAGGCAATTTGGGTGACTCCAACTTGATTTTCCACAAAAGGTCATCGTAAAGGTAAGGATTTTACTCTCCTACTTAAGTACTTTGATTCTCGAAACGGGCTTGGGGGAAGGTTTGTCTTGACCTAAAAAGGTAGAATCCAGTGTAATAGGTATTCTAGGGTGTAGAGATTCTTGGGTCTTGTTTATAATTGATCCTTCATGACTTATTCATCGTAATTTGCTTAATGTATTCGTAAAAAAGATAGTTTAAGGTGAATTAATGGTGAGGAATACCTGGGATAGGTGGAATGATCATGGTTTGGCTTGGGGATCAGGATTTGAATATAATCCAGGGATTATTAGGCCACTAGGACAGATCTTAGCATTATGTGTAATGATTTTTAGACCAAGGGCAAGCGAAAGCTTTTGGGAATGAGAAGACTCTGGTCCAGTAAGCGCTTTCAGGCTAATTTGAGGTAGTTGATGGTTGTTGTTTCCCATTTGCGATCTATGTACATTGTAACTGTTGCTTAGAATTGTATGTTCATTGCATGGTTTAGGGAATAGAATTATGAATGTCTAAATATTCGGTTGTCAATCATGTGAAATGAACTTGTCTTTGTTACTTGTTGGTTTACAAGTGTGGTTGTGTTTATTATTGTTAATTGTTTGATTCTGTGTGACATTCATTTGGTTCGGGTACCATGCCTGGTACGATACATTAGTTGGCTTGGGTACCACGCCTGGTATGGTATACATATATCATTTGGCTCGGGTACCACAACTGGTCTGAGGTCTATAATGGTTGGCTCGGGTACCACACCTGATACGATTTTGCTTATACTTGTTTGATTGTGTTCTGTTGATGGTTCTATGAGTAGACTGGGTTGTTTCTTGAAATGTGATTGCTGCATATTAGCCCATGAGTGGCCGGTTAGCTATATTTAAATGTGGGGTTGGTCCATGTGTAAATTGAGATTGCATGTTGAACACTGTGGTGTTGTCCTAGGGATCCTTGGTTGGTCTGGGTTACTTGAAAAGGGTTAGTTTGTTTGTAATTGTTATTAATTGTGGTGTTTATTGGGCATGTGTCACGTAGTTAGTAAGTTAGGGAGGACTGAGAGTTTGGGTCATATTTGCTAATTGGTTATTCTTATTTTTGTCCTACCTTACTCAGCTTTATTTTAATTTTTATATATTGTTTATCGGAGCTGGCCAATGATCCTACTAGTACACTATAATTTTTTGCACTGATACTGCACTTGCTTTCCTTTTGTGAGTATAGGACATATATCGACGGCCGCTACGTGACCTCAGTTGTAGTCCCGACATTTCCAGAATCCAAGGGTGAGCTTCTTCTTCTAGGCACCATGATTTCATCTAGTTTACATCTAGTCCATTGTTTCAGACTTAGACTTCTTGTTTTTGGGGTTGCATCCCCGCACTCTAGACATTAGTAGATGTTCTGGTACACAAATTTCAGATTCTAGGGGTGTTTTCCTCAAGATCTTTATTATTAGTTATTTTAGCTGTGAATGCTAGTTTTATTTAATGCAACTGGTTTTGAGCTGCTAGTTTCTCTAATTGTATGTTGATTTATTGGTTCGCTCATCTGGTGGTTTGGGGGGATGCCACTTGCGATGGTTTAGGTTATGACAACAATTGTATTAGAGCCCTAGGTTCGTTGATCTCATCATACCAAAATGGGTTTAGTAGAGTCTTACAAAATGGTACAGAGACATTTGTACTTTCCTTTGAGAGGATATAGGACTTTAGAAAACTATCTCTTCTTCCTTCTTTCGTGCTATAACTTGAATCTAATTTGTATCTGGCGATCCAAATTGGTATCTAACTACTTTCACTCTTTTTTCCGCAAATGGCTAACAGCAGGTATAATGGAGCAAGGGTAGCGATTCCAGCTATAGGGCCAGTATCCAGAGGGAGATAAAGTGGCAGAGGCAAAGGCAGAAGACGAGTAACACCCGCCAGGGGTAGAGCTCAGGAAGTGGCTGAGCTAAGAAAGATAACCCCTCCCCCACCCCAGGATCCTATTGAGGAAGAGGTTGAGGTTGTGCATGAGGAGAGAGAGAAGCAGGAGGAGGCAGTGCCGGTCGGAGGTGCAGGTCTCCCCCTTATGTCATCTAAGGTAATTCAACAGGTGTTGGCTTTTCTGAATGGGATGGCAGGTACTGGATCCACCTCTACTGGGATAGCAGATCAGGTTTTGAGCACTCATCCAGTTGTTGCAGCGGCCTCCAGGATGGATGCAGAATCGGGTACCGATGCTTTGTTCCGTCCGATGCTAGGCCCTGTTATGACCAAGATCGAGCACGAGTTGCTGACCAAGTTCTTGAAAATAAAACCTCTAACTTTCATGGTACAGAGAAGGAAGATTCCTTTGAGTTTATTCTGGACTGCTATGAGAGGTTGCATAAGATGGGCATAGTGCAGCAGCATGGGGTGGAGTTCGTTACTTTTTAGCTACAGGGTGATACCAAGCAGTAGTGGAGGGCATATGTAGAGTGTCGACCTTCAGCCTTGCCTCCGATGACTTGGGCTTAATTCCATGCCCTATTCTTGGAGAAATATGTACCTCGCATCTTGAGAGATCATAAGAAGGATGAGTTTCTGGCTCTTGAGCAAGGCAATATGTCTGTCTCAGCCTATAAGGCTAAGTTTCATGCCTTGTCATGCTACTCTACTCAACTTCTGGGTACTTAGGAGGAGAGAATTTGTCTTTATGTTAAGGGTCTAAATACTGAGTTACAGGTCTTGTTTGTTCATATGACCTCGGCAGGAAAGTATTTTAATGAGGTGACTGACTATGTGAAGAAACTTGAGGGGGTCATACAAGTTGCCAAGCTAAGGTGTTTGCTAAGAAGTCCAAAAATGAGGGTAGCTTCAGTGATTCTTACTCCAGGGGTCACAATCAATAGGTTTATTTGGCCCGTCCTATTCAGTCAGCCCTGCCAGTTTCTTTAGGTGGTCTTCCAGGAGCCATTCAGCAGTTTTCAACTCCTAGAGGCCAGGGGGCTTCTTATACTTCTAATAGCAGGCCTTCTCTTGATCGTGTATATTTCCATTATGGTTATCCGGGTCACTTCAAGAGGGAATGCCCTCACCAGCAGGTAGGAAATAAGACTCAGCAGCAGAATAAGGTTGTGGTTCCGACAGAAAGAGGTGGCAATAGCAGGGGATGTCCACAGAGTGCGTGAGGAAATTTTCAAGGAGGATGTGGGAACAAAGGGAATTGTGGCGCGGGCAAGGGAATAGCACAGCCAGCTAGAGAGGTTGCTTGAATTAATGACATGGCCCATTGTTATGCATTCCCAGGGAAATCTGAGGCTGAGGCATCTGATGTTGTGATAACAGGTTCAATTCTAGTCTGTGACCGAATGGCTCCTGTATTATTTGATCTAGGTTCAACATATTCATACCTATCAGTAAAATTTGCTTTGGGTCAGGATTTGGTTTGTGATGTCCTTGATTCCCCTATTCATATTTCTACCTAAGTCGGCGAGTCTGTGATAGTAACCCATGTGTATCGTACTTGTTCTGTGGTGTTTATAGGGTTGCAGACTTGGGAAGATTTGTTTATTCTAGATATGCTGAATTTTGATGTTATTTTGGGTATAACTTATCTGTCTCCGTATCATACTGTGTTAAACTATAATTCTAAGACAATAACTTTAGAGATTCTGGGTAAGGATAAGCTAGAGTGAGAAGGTGTGTATAGGCCTAAGCCAGCGAAGATAATATCCTTTTTTGGGGCTAGGAAGTTAGTGGGGAAAGGTTGTTTGTCCTTCTTGTCTCATTTTCAGGAAGTTAGCGTGGATTCCCCTCTAATTGAGTCAGTTCTAGTGGTTTCTGAATTTCAAGAAGTGTTTCCGATGGATTTGTCTGGTATGCCTCTGGATAGAGATATTGATTTCTGCATAGATTTGTATTCGGGCACTCGCCCAATCTCTATTCCTCCTTATCGCATGGCTTCGACATAGTTGAGGAAACTTAAGACTCAGCTTTAGGAACTTTTAGATAAGGGATTTATTCATCCCGGTGCTTCACCTTGGGGTGCTCCAATATTGTTTGTGAAAAAGAAGGATGGTAGTTTGAGGATTTGTATAGATTACAGGCAACTGAAAAAGGTCACCGTACGAAATAAGTATTCCTTACCCCATATAGATGACCTTTTTGATCAGTTGCAGGGTGCTTCCGTATTTTCAAAAATTGACTTGAGGTCAGGATACCATCAGCTAAATATTAGGCCTGAGGATATACCTAAGACACCATTCCGGACTCTATATGGGCACTATGAGTTCCTGGTAATATTGTTTGGGTTGACTAATACGTCGCCAACTTTCATGAGTTTGATTAATGGTGTCATTAAATCATTTTCATATTTGTTCATAATTGTGTTTATAGATGATATTCTGATTTACTCCAAGAGTAAGGAGGAGCATGCAGAGCATCTTTGCATTGTTCTAGGGATATTGAGGCACCAGAAATTGTATGTCAAGTTTTCAAAGTGTGATTTTTGGTTTTCTTCAGTTGCTTTCTTAGGGCATGTGGTTTCCAAAAAAAGTGTGATGGTGGATCCCCAAAAGATTGAGATGGTTAAAGGGTCAGTCTGGCCTAGCAACATGACTAAGATTAGGAGTTTTATAGGGCTTGCAGGCTACTATTGCAAGTTTGTCAAGAAATTTGCTTCCATTGCTACTCACTTGACAAGGTTGACTCAGAAGGAGGTACCTTTTGTTTGGTCTGACAAGTGTGAGGAGAGATTCCAAAAGCATAAGACACTTCTGACTACATCTCCAATCCTATCATTGCCGGTTAAAGGTAAGGATTTCATTGTGTTTTGTGATGCTTCACATTAGGGTTTGGGTGTTGTATTAATGTAGGACAAGAATGTTATAGCATATGCTTCAAGGCAATTAAAGCCCCATAAGAAGAATTACCCAGCCCACGATTTAGAGTTGGCAGCGGTGGTCTTCACACTCAAGATCTGGAGGCACTACCTTTATGGTGTCAAGTGTGAAGTGTTCACAGACCATCGCAGCCTACAACATGTGTTTACACAGAAAGATTTGAATCTGAGACAGAGGAGGTGGATAAAACTATTGAAGGATTATGATGTGACCATCAAATATCATCCGGGTAAGGCTAATGTGGTGGCAGATGCATTGAGCCAGAAAATGGTTAGCATGGGCAGTTTGACTTGTTTGGGGTGTCCAAATGACCCTTGTCTAGGGAGATTCGGGCTCTAGAATCCGAGTTCATGCAGTTGGCATTTCAGAACAGGATGGGGTGTTGGACAATATTGAGGTTAAACTCACATTTCTAGAGGAAATCAAAGCCAAACAGTTTTAGGATGCATAGTTGAACAAGCTTCGGAACAAGGTGGTATCCGAAGAGGCCTGGGATGCCACATAGGATGCTAGTGCAGTATTGTGCTTTAGAGGGTGGATTTGTGTTCCTCGGGTTGATGACTTGATATAGAATGTGTTGTTAGAAGATCATGGTACACGGTATTCAATTCATCTGGACGCAACCAAAATGTACCAGGACTTGAGGCATCTTTATTGGTGGCCTGGGATGAAGAGGGTATAGCTGATTTTGTGTCTAAGTGTCAAAATTGTTAGCATGTTAAGTACAAAGCACCAAAGGCTTGTAGGATTGCTTTAGAGGATGCTCATTCCCGAGTTGAAGTGGGAAAAGATAGCAATGGATTTTGTGGTGGGTTTTCCTTAGACCTTGGGAAGGTATGACTCCATTTAGGTCATCGTGGATAGGCTAACAAAGTCAGCTCATTTCATTTCGGTCAGGGTGGATTATAATTCCTAGCAGTTGGCCAAGATTTATGTTAAGGAAATTGTGAGACTGCATGGGGTGCCACTCTCCATCATTTCAGACAGAGGTACGCAGTTTACTTTCATCTTCTAAAGCAAGTTGCATGAAGAGTTGGGCACCCAACTCATTTTCAGCATAACCTTTCATTCTCAGATAGACGGTTAGCCGAAGATGACAATTCAGGAATTGGATGGCATGCTCAGAGCATGTTTAGTAGATTTTGGGTGCCACTGGGACTAGTGTTTACTGTTGTGTGGGTTCTTATACAACAACAACTATCACTTTAGTATTGACATGACATCATTCAAGGCACTTTATGGGAGGGGATGTAGATCGCCCATAGGGTGGTTTGAGGTAGTCAATGTGAAACCTTTGGGCGTTGACTTGGTGAAGGAAGCTTAGGAAAAGGTGAGGGGTATTCAAATCAAGGTGTTAGCAACCCAGAGAAGGCAGAAAAAGTATGCAGATCGCAAGGTAAGAGACATGAATTTTCAGGTTGGTGAACAAGTTTTGTTGAAGGTGTCACCAATTAAAAAAGTAATGCAGTTTGGAAAGAGGGGAAAGCTTAGCCCTTGATACATCGGTCCCTTTGAGGTTCTCGAGATTGTAGGGCTAGTGGCTTACAGGTTAACACTGCCGCCCAGTTTGTACCAAGTATATCCAATCCTCCATGTCCATGCTGAAGAGATACCATGGGGATGGGGAGTACATTATTAAGTGGGATTCAGTTTTTCTAGATAAGAACCTTAAGTACGAGGAGGAGCCAGTTGCTATTCTTGATCAGGATATTCAAAAATTAAGGAAAAAGGAAATCAGATCGGTAAAGGTTCAATAGAAGCATCATCTAGTTGAGGAAGCCACTTGAGAAATCGAGAAGGACATGCGGGATAAGTACCCTCACTTGTATGAGGACTCAGGTACTACCATTTTCTCTCTTTTAGCTCATCTTTTTGGGTTTGATCATTCAGGGATGAACAATGGGTAAATTGTTATTTGTTGTAATGACCTGTTTCATCATTATGGGTAATTTATTCATGCAAGAAATGGGTTGGAAAACTTTTGGGTTTGGGAGTTGGAAATTTTGGGCTAGTCTAGTCTCGGATGGATTTCGAGCAAGGTATGGTGTAGGGAAATCTAGGAAAGGATTGGATAAAATGTCTAAGGTTGAGCTAGTTTTCTATTAGTTAAGACGATAAGGAGTCTATGAGACATTTTGGAGGTAAATTCGGGTGAGTAGAACTCCAGATATCAAAGTTGACGTGAAAGGGTTAGTTCATAATGTCAGGATTTGAAGTGTGTTGTAAGATGGGAAATTTTGGGGGATTTCCCGAGGTTCTGTTCCATGTTAACCAATATAGCGATTGACATTGTGCTACAATGATGATTGTTAAAGCAGAGAAATTCCCGCTATAACGGAAGTCAAGGCATTCAGCACTGCCATAGCGGGCGATTTCGCGACGGGAATGCTGCTATAGAAGAGTGGGGACTTCTATAGTGGATTAAGTCACTATAAGTGCAGAAACTTCCCTTAACACATTCAGAATTGTTCAAGAACATTTTTGGAAAGGGCAGAGGTGATTTGGGCGACTCTAACTTAATTTTACACCAAAAGTCATCGTAAAGGTAAGGATTTTACTTCTCTACTTTATTACATCGATTTACCAGACCTTAGAATCGATATTTATGGGCTTGGGGAAGGTTTGACTTGACCTAAGAAGGTAGAATCTGGTGTAATGGGGATTGTAGGGTGTAGAGATTCTTGGGTCTTATTTATAATTGATCATTCGTGACTTATTCACCGTAATTTGCTTAATGTATTCGTAAAAATGATAGTTTTAGATAAACTAATGGCGGGAAAGCTTGGTATGGGTAGAATGATCATGGTTTGGCCTGGAGATTAGGATTTGAATATAATCCGGGGATTATTAGGCCATTTGGACTGATTTTAGCATTATGTGTAATGATTTTTAGACCAAGGGCAGGCAAAAGCTTCAGGAAATGGGAAGGCTCTAGTCCAGTTAGAGCTTTCAGGCTAATTTGAGGTAGGTGATGGTTGTTGTTTCCCATTTGCAATATGTGTACATTGTAACTGTTGCTTAGTATTGTATGTTCATTGCATGGTTTAGGAAATGGAATTATGAATGTCTAAATATCCGGTTGTCAATCATGTGAAAATAACTTGTCTTTGTTACTTTTTAGTTTAGAAGTGTGGTTGTGTTCATTATTTGATTATTGGATTATGTGTGATATTCGATTAGCTCGGGTATCACACATGGTATGATACATTAGTTAGCTCGGGTACCATGCCTGGTACGGGATACATATAATGGTTGGCTCGGGTACCACGCCTGGTATGGGTTCTATAATGATTTGCTCGGGTACCACGCCTGATACAAATATGTTTATACTCTTTTGATTGTGTTATGTTGACAGTTCCATGAGTGTACCGAGTTATTTCTTGAAATTCAATTATTGCATATTGGCCCATGAGTGGCTGGGTAACTGTATTTAAATGCAGGATTGGTCCTTGTGTAGACCAAGATTTCATATTGAACACTGTAGTGTTGTCCAAGGGATCCTTGGTTGATCCGAGTTACTTAAAAAGGGTTGGTTTATTTGTAACTGTTGTTGTTTGTGGTGGTTGTCGGGCATGTTTCATGTAGTTAATAAGTTAGGGGAGGACTGAGAGTTTGGGTCATATTTGTTGATTCATTATTTATGTTTTCGTCCTATCTTATTCAGCCTTAGTTTAATGTTCATATGTTGTTTGTTGAAGCTGGCCGATGATCGTACCAGTATACTGTGGTTTGTGTACTGATACTGCACTTGCTTTCCTTTTGTGAGTACAGGACATATTTCGATGGTTGCTACATGACCTTATTTGTAGTCCCAACATTTTCAGAATCAAAGGGTGAGCTGCTTCTTCTGGGCTACCATGGTTTCATCTAGTTTGCTTCTAGTCCTTTGTTTTAGACATAGACTTTTTATTTTCGGGGTTGCATCCTCGTACTCTAGACATTAGTAGATGTTTTGGTACATGACTTTCAGATTCTAAGGGTGTTTTTTGCAGGATCTTTATTATTAGTTATTTTAGTTGTGAATACTAGTTTTATTTATTGCAACTAGTTTTGAGCTGCTAGTTTCGCTAAGTGTTGATTGATTTATTGGTTCGCTCACCCGGGGGTTTGGGTTGGTTCCACTCGCTGTGGTTTAGGTCATGAAAATTTCTGTCCACCTAGTGTTGACACTTAATCTTTACTTTAATTTGTTTGATTGTTAGAGTGATAATGTGTTTGTTTAGCATAAGTGCCAACACTAGTTGATCCTATTGATGGCAAAATTGATTTTCTTTCAAGATCAATTAGTGTCCACCTAGTGTTGACACTTAGTCTTTAATTTGGTTTGTCTGATTGTTAGAGTGATAATGTGTTTGTTTTTAACAAGTAGTGACTTGGAAACATTTAAATTAGTGAAACTAGCGACTTGAAATAGTGACTTGAAATAGTAAAATAGTGAATGGAAAATGTGAATTAGTGACTTGAAATAGTGAAGTTGTGACTTAAAATAGTGAAGTATAATGACTTGAGTAATAATATTTATATAAAATAATATTTACATATTTAGTTACTTAAAATAGTGAAGTATAGTGAGTTGAAATTGTGAATTACTTACTTAAAATAGTGATGTATAATGACTTGAAATTGTGAACTAGTTACTTAAAATAGTGAAGTATAGTGAGTTGAAACTGAACTAGTGAATTCCTTTGGTAATTGAGGAAGTAGGTAGGATTTTAAGATTCTAAGCTGGTATTGAGTTACAATATTTATAAAAAATAATATTTATTTATTTATTTATCTAAAATAGTGAAGTATAATAACTTGGTATTGTGAATTAGTTACTTAAAATAGTGAAGTATAGTGAGTTTAAATTGTGAAGTAGTGACTTAAAATAGTGAAGTATAGTCAGTTGAAGTTGTGAACTAGTAAATTCCTTTGGTAATTGAGCAAGTAGTAGGATTTTAAGATTCTTAGTTGGTTTATGAGTTATAATTATATAAAATAGTATTTAATTATTTAGTTACTTAAATTAGTGAAATATAATAACTTAAAATTGTGAATTACTTACTTAAAATTGTAAAGTATAATGACTTGAAAGTGTGAATTAGTTACTTAAAATAGTGAAGTATAGTGAGTTGAAATGTTGAACTAGTGAATTCCTTTAGTAATTGAGCTAGTAGGCAGGACTTTAGGATTCTAAGTTGGTATTTGAGTTATAATATTTGTATAAAGTAATATTTAATTATTTAGTTACTTAAAATAGTGAAGTATAATAACTTGAAATTGTGAATTACTTACTTAAAATAGTGAAGTATAATGACTTGAAATTGTGAACCAGTTATTTAAAATAGTGAAGTATAGTGAGTTGAAATTGTGAACTAGTGAATTTCTTTGGGAATTGAGCAAGTAGGTAGGACTTTAAGATTCTAAGTTGGTATTTGAGTTATAATATTTATATAAAATAATATTTAGTTATTTAGTTACTTAAAATAGTGAAGTATATCGAGTTAAAATTGTGAATTACTTACATAAAATAGTGAAGTATATCGAGTTAAAATTTTGAATTACTTACTTAAAATAGTGAAGTATAATGACTTGAAATTGTGAACTAGTTACTTAAAAAGTGAAGTATAATGAGTTAAAATTGTGAACTAGTGAATTCCTTTGGTAATTGAGCAAATAGGTAGAATTTTAAAATTCTAAGTTGGTATTTGAGTATAATATTTATATAAATTAGTACTTAATTATTTAGTTACTTAAAATAGTGAAATATAATAACTTAAAATTGTGAACTAGTTACTTAAAATAGTGAAGCGTAGTGAGTTTAAATTGTGAAGTAGTGACTTAAAATAGTGAAGTATAGTGAGCTGAAATTGTGAACTAGTGACTTAAAATAGTGAAGTAAGGTGAGTTAAAATTGTGAACTAGTGAATTCCTTTGGTAATTGAGCAAGTAGGTAGGATTATAAGATTCTAAGTTGGTATTTGAGTTATAATATTAATATTAAATAATATTTAATTATTTAGTTACTTAAAATAGTGAAGTATAGTGAGTTGGAATTGTGAATTACTTACTTAAAATAGTGAAGTATAAAGACTTGAAATTGTGAACTAGTTACTTAAAATAGTGAAGTATTGTGAGTTGAAATTGCGAACTAGTAAATTCCTTTGGTAATTGAGCAAGTAGGTAGCATTTTAAGATTCTAAGTTGGTATTTGAGTTATAATATTTATATAAAATAATATTTAATAATTTTGTTATTTAAAATAGTAAAGTATAATAACTTGAAATTGTGAGCCAGTTACTTAAAATAGTGAAGTGTAGTGAGTTTAAATTGTGAAGTAGTAACTTATAATGAATTGGAAATTTTGAACGAGTTACCTAAAATAATAAAGTATAGTGAATTGAAATTAATATTGTCATTGCTTGTGTAGATGGAACCTGATCGTAATTAGATGTATGAATGATGTAATCCTGGTAGAATGGGTGTTAGGGAAGAATTTGTGAATGGTGTCACTCAATTTATAAACCATGCAAAGAAACTTCCTTGATTTTAAAATTGTGAAATGTTTCTATTTCCTTATGTTGATTGTGATTGTACGAGCTATGAAACAGAACAGGTTGTTATGAATCATCTTTATAGAGTTGAGTTTTCTCCAGAGTATACAATTTGGACTAGTCATGGTGATGTTGACATGAGTAACGATAGGTTTAATAACTTTGTTGTTGGTGAAAGTAGTAGGTCTGCGGAACTTAATAATGTTCAAGATTATAGGATGTCGAAAATGGTTCAGGATGCTTTTGGAAAGCATTCCAATTTTGATTTTGGAGAAAATGTAGAAGAAGCTCCTAATGAAGAAGCAAAGAGTTTGTATGAATAATTGCATGATGCTAGTCGTCCTTTCTATGATGGGAGTTCACATTCTCAATTGTCTATTGCAGTTAGATATTTAAGTATCAAATCTGACTGGAATGTTGCTCAAGGAGAAATGGACTCTTTGGTAGACCTTGTTAATGAATTAGTTGACCCCAATATCACCTTACGAGCAGTAAGCAACGATAACACATTAGCGTATTCTTTAACTATATATCTATTTTTTTATAAATTACATGGCTAACGTATAATTTTTCAAGACCATTGGCAAAAGCAAAGGGGGTGTTAAAAATAAACATAGGGTGGAAGGCTCTACAGTTGAAGCATACCTTGCTAGAGAAACAACCCATTTTTTGTTCTTACTACTTTGATGATCAAGTATCATGTTTGAGAAAGAGACCAAATCGATATCAAGACACTGAGAATGACCCTGCTCTAGATCCATTATAAATCTTCAATCAACCAGGTAAGTATGCAAAAAAGCTTAAACATCACGTGCTTACCAAAAAAGGAGAAAAAAGTTGCAGCGTTACATATCTTGCTGAATTGCCCAGAAGTCCAACCCTATTTAGAGTAAGGAAATTAAATACTTACACAACATATTCAATTGTGATTATATTAAGGAAAATAACTTTTCATTGTGATTGGACAGTTATTTTGTGAGACAATTTTGGTCAAGATCAAGTGAATCCATCATTTACATTGTGGTATAGTAATTGGATAAATATTATTATAATCACATAATAAAGTTAAAATCTTTACTCATTCTTTAACTAACACCGTATTTAACTTACAAACCATATATAGGTGCAAAATTAACCACATGCAGTCACATACTCTCAACTGTTGAAGGATATCTCTTGCAGATCGATTGAAGTCCATACAATGTCTTAGTATAATCTAAATGGGTTTAAATTTTTCACTGAAGACTACTCAAAGCATCAAAACACTAACAATATTAGTGTTTGGATTAAAGGTGATGATGGAAACCAAAATGACAATATTGATTATTTTGGCGTCCTACAGGAGATTCTAGAGTTGGAGTATTTTAGTTTTATTAACTATATATAACAATTAACTTTCTATATGTTAAATTTTTTAAGTTTTGATTTAACCTCTTAAATGTTTGATCTTGTATTGCAGGTTCAATCCAGATGATAGAATTACAAAGGTCATCTACAAATGCATCTCCTGACACTATGATGGTGTCTGGCGGAGTTGAAGCACGGTACCAAAATATTTTCAAGTGCAAATATTTAATAAATTTTGGGAAAAAATCTTATTAATTAATACACTTTATATTTAAAGATTGAATCTTATTAATGAACTTTTGTTGCAAAAATATTTCTGGTGGGCTCCCGAGCATGAACAACGCATCTCTGATAACATTTATAATAGAATCGCAAGTAGATTTTATGGCCTGCTTTATGATTCTCAGAAGAAGGTTCGAAGGCCTAAATTTGTGCAGGGACTTTATTGGAATGGCCTATTGACTCACTGTACATCTGATCTGACGTTTCTGAAGAGGAGAGAGCTTGGGAAGAAAGTCAAAGCGTCTAAGAAGGGAGGCAGTTTACACACTGGTGGAGCTGTCACCGTATTACTAGCCAGAAGAGATTGGTACATATTTTTTCAAAATTCAATGGTTCTTTTTTCTTTGCTTTTTTTTATAAGTTTTTATTTTTGGATATTGATGATTTTATTATATGCAGGAAAAAGAGTTAGGTAGGAAGCTAACTCAGGAGGAGTATTTCAAGAACTTTTACGTAAAGAAGAAGAAGAAGAACCCAACGGATGAAGATTGTTGAGTTAAGCAACGGGCAAAAGAGACACATGTAAGAACTTCATTCAAACTTATAATTTTGTTTAACAATTAATGTTACTTAATTTCATCTTTTCATGTTAAGTTTGAATAGTTTTATACCTTTGCTCTGGAAAGAGTGTGCAGGTGACTCAATTAAAGGTTCAGTCTACGGTCTCCCTGGAAAGGCCTCCTAGAAAGAGAAGTCTTCTTTGCACTGTAGATCCTCCTCCTCTAGCATAGATGATAGAGAGGAAATGCAGGCTACGATAGCTGCTATAAATAAAGAGCTTGCTGCTACTTCTAAGAGGGAGAGGTTGAGAGATGTTGCTACTGCTGAGAAGGAGAGGTTGAGGGACGAGAAGTTGCACTCGCTTCAGTCCCTGCTAGATCGACTCTTACAATCTGGGAGTATTATCCCTCTATGTCTCGGTGAAGTACGATGACGTGCGACAGGTTGAGGCCCACCTGATGAGTCCACTACAAAGGATGAGGAGGAGCAAGAGGGTGAGGATGAGCAGGATGATGATGATTAGACTTGTCTATATTTTAGACTTTTTCATAGTTAGACATTTTATGTGTGAATACTTCTTCATGTTTAGAATTGTTTATCTTTACTTTCTAAACGTATTTTGATGGTATTCTTATCGTACTTTTGATTGATTCGAATGAATTTTATTTGATTTGAAATTGTATAGCGTAAATGTTGAATTATGATGTTTTGGCAGCTCTTTGAGCTGGTTTGGGCTGATGTTTGATGTTATTGTTGATTTTGAGCATGTGACATTATAAATTGCAGCATTATGCTGTTGTTGTTTTTTTTAGAAAACCGACCAAAAGTGGTTGGTATGTTTGGTAAAAATTACTAGAAAAATTCACTACTTTTGGTCGGTTATGATATTTTTTTAATTTTTTTTAAGCAATCCGACCACTTTTGGTCGATTTTGTATAATTTTTTTAAATTTTAATAAAACCGTCCTCTTTTGGTTGATTTATTTAATAATTTATTAAAACCGACCCATTTTTGGTCAGTTTTGTACAATTTATTTTTTTACTAATTTTAATAAAATTATCCTCTTTTGGTTGGTTTATTTAATAATTAGTTTTAAATATTTTTATTAAAATCGATAGCTTGTGGTCGGTTTTGTTCAATTTATTTTTTAAATAATTTTAATAAAATCATCCACATTTGGTCGGTTTATTTAATAATTATTTTTAAATAAGTTTATTAAAATCGACCACAAGTGGTCGGTTTCATTTTTTTAATTATAAATTAGTAAAATAATTTATTACAAATTATTAATAAATAAATTAAATCATTTATTTACATTATTAAAAAATAAATTTTAAAAACTGACCAAAAGTGGTCAGTTACTTAAAAAATGCCTTTTTTTACTAAAATCGTCCACATGAGGTCGGTAAAAAAATTTAGAAACTCACCTCATTTTAGACAAAAAGAAAAAGAACAACAAGAAAAATTACAAAATGAAATAAGATCATTTAAAGAAAAATTACAACTAAAAGAAGATAACGAAGAGCATAATTTACCAGAATTAAGAATAGATGAAATAAATGAAACTAATGAAGAACAAAATTCAGAAGCAAGTGAAACATACACTGAATTATTAAAAAATATAGAAAATAATGAAAACATAGAAATAAACATGAGTAAAGTAGAAGAAAAACCTAGTACACCAAGAAAAAGAGACCCTAAACCAGGTCCAAAATACTATACAAAAAGTTATGAAAACTCAGATAGACAGGAAAATCTATGGAAAAAATGATATAATGAAAAATGGACTCCAACTCCACCAATAGAACAATATAACTTCTTTGATCTAGATTGCGTGACAGATACAAATAAAGTTATCCAATTATGGATGGGATATATAGCAAAACAATTAATAGACAACAAAATAGCTCTGATACCAAACTTAAGCGAATTGCGGAATTGAGAGATTATTGCTAAGAGAGAGAGAGAGAGAAGGATGAGTAAGGGATGATCTTATTTATGTTTATAAGACTTCTATATAGAAGTCGGATCTTACATAGTATTTGGCCTTTACTATTTATACAGTACTTGGCCTTTACTATTTACACAGTACTTTGCCTTTACTATTTACACAGTACTTGGCCTTTACTATTTCATAACTTTATCTACACCTAATATTGGCCGTTTATTTTATATTGGACGACACAACTTTACACATATTATAATAAAACAAAAGTAGATGTTGACATAGCTGTTTTTACATATCTTCTTTGTAGCTATCTTCGGTATCTGCAAGCTGTCCTTCTTTTGCTAATCCATTTATTCAAGCTGAACATCTGGAATAACGTTATCTTCTCCTTTGCACTTGGAACATATATGGTTTGGGTATTTATGACCGATTAGCTTGCAATATCTGATTAATAATTCTTCTGAAATGAACCCTTTTTTCAAGGCTCTAGTTGTTGGTTGTAGCTCTGGTTTTAATAAAGATAAAATCCATTTCTGGACTTCATCCATATCTGCTTGTCGTAATTCCCTTGAATTAGCATAGATCATTAGATGGTCTTTGGAATAATAACTCCAGATGGCATTGCCTTGTAGATAATTTGTAGCTAATTCTTGGATAATAGTTGATATACCAATTATTCTCTTGTTTGCATAAAAGTTTGGTATCTCAACTTTTGGTATCTCTGCTTGTTGCGATATATCTTCTGGTATAATCATTTTCCTGGTCAGGCCTATTTTGACTACCTGAATTAAGGGTTTTATTTCGTCATATAATATTTCTGCTGGTGCCGTGTAGAATTTTATAAAAAATAAATTTCCTTTTGTAATTCGTTTATATGTGATAAAGGCTTTGTGGAGTTCTGGAATTCCATTTATCTCTTCGCCGTCGTAGGTATATATGGTACTAAGTAATCCATAGTTATAACAAGTTCTAACTAAGTTTGGATTTGTTTTTGGCTGGGCTATCAGCCGGTTGTATCCTTGTAGCTTTTGTGTTAAATAGTCTTGTGTTTTTTCGGTAGTAGTGGTAGATCTTGGTTTGAGGTTTAGGAAAGTTTGTATTTTGTAGATATTTTTGATGTAGGTTTGGGTTATATGGTTGTATATCTTTTTATCTCTGTGGAGGCTATTTGCATATGTAGATGTCTGGGGTATGACACTTGATATCTCAGTGGGTTGTCTTTTGTGGGTAAATGGTTTATCAAATACCTTGTTCAGATTAGTATTTGTAAATGGTTTTGTTTTAGCTATTTTGTTTTCTGCAGCCTTGCTTGTACCTGCAACTGTATTTAACAAATTGTTATGGGTTTTAGGGAGTTTCCCAACGTCTCCTTTTAGCTCTGGAATTTTTGAGTCTTCCGATCGACATAGCTCCGCATGTTTAGACTCATGCTGCTGACTTAGCTCATTCTTTTCTATCTTTTGTAGTCTCGTACCTATACTGTCCACTTTCAGGGAAAGCGTAGTAAGGATTGAGAGTATATCTGGAGTATTATCCTCCGTCTGAGTACTTTTGTCTTGATAGGTGATCTGCAATTACATTCTTGTTAGTTGAAATTACTTCAATTGTAAATGTAAAGTTTTGTATACTTAATACAAGCCTTCTTATTTCTTTTGTAGTAACTGAATCTTGTATTTTCCTTGTAAGCCACCATTTAACTTGTGTATTATCTGTTCTTACAAGAAACTTATTATAAACTATGTATGGTTCAAAGTTTAACAAACATTTGTATAATGCAAATAGTTCTTTCCTATTTATTTCTCATTTTATTTGTGGTTCTGTATATGATCCTGAGTAATATCTACAATGGTGTTCTATTTTTTCATTTTCATATTTATATTTTAATACTCCGCCGTAGCTATGATCGCTAGAGTTTGTTTCTACTATGTATGTAAATTGTTTATTTTCATCTGGAAAATATAGTTTTGGTAGCTGTTTACACATATTTTTAATTTTCCTTATATGGGTTTTATCTGTGTCATCAAAATGGTATTCTACATCCTTTTTTAATTTTTTCTGTAATGGCTTTAAATTTTCTGCTAGCTTAGGTATATATTCTCGTACTTGGTTAACTAATCCTAAAAAGGATTGTAGTTTCTTTTTTGTGTCAAGCATTTCGTCTAATCCAATTATTTTTTGTACTATATGTGTTTGCATTTTTATCCCATTTTTATCTATTTGTATTCCTAGAAATTCTATTTGGTGTTTCATTATTTCTGCCTTCTCTTTGCTTAGACTGATTCCTGAGATTTCTATAATATGTATAAATTTTTCTAATAATCTTATATGTTCTTCTTGTGTTCTAGAGTATAGTAATATATCGTCTATATAGACTATACAATTTTCTAGCTGGTTAAAGTAGTTATCCATAAAGTGTTGGTATCTACCTGGTGCATTTTTATATCCAAACGGTAATACGTTCCATTCATAGAATCCTTGTGGTACTGTAAAAGCTGTTAATTTTTAGATTCATCTTCTAGTTTTAGGTGGTAAAATCCTGATTTACAGTCAAATTTACTAAAATAATTATATCCTTGTATTTGTCTTATTTTTAATATTTTATTTGGTATTGGGTAGTTATATGTTTTGGTTTTTGCATTTAAATTTCTATAGTCTATGACCATTCTAGTTTTTCCTCTTCTTTGTTCACTATGTTTATTTACTATGAATGTTGGGCAAGAATGTTTGCTATTCCTTTCTTGTATATAGGTTTTTTCTAGTAGTTCATTAATATGCATTTTAAATTCTTCTAAATCATTGAAATTATATTTTAAAGGTTTTTGGGTTATAATACTATTTTCCTCCATTAGTTCTATTTTAACTTTTGTTTTGTGGTTTTCCCATCCTTTTAATGGTTCTTCACTATACAGTGTTTCTAATTTATCTTGTATTGTTTTTATTTTGTCTAATGAGAATATGATTAATTCTATTTTATGATCTAACTGATTTATGTTTTCTAATTTTTGGTTTATTTTTCACTTCCTTTTATCCATTCTGTTGTCTTCCTATTTTTGTTATTAACTCTTTTTGCTCCTACTTTGTTGTTACATGGTGTTGTGAACCACCAATGTGTTTTCGATATTGTGTGTGGATATAGGTTTTCTAAAAAGGGCATTCCTAATAACATATCTTTTGTTGTTAGTTCGTAATTATATACTTCTTCTATTGTTAGTATTTTATCCCATATTTGTATTTTTATATTTTTTGCTTTATGTGTAATCATACTTCCTTCGTTATTAAATCCTGTTACTACTATTGGTGTTTTTAGCTTTTCCCATTTTTCCTCTGGTAAGCAATTATATTTAAATATATTAGCTTCTGCTCCTGTATCTATCATTGGTGTATAATATCTATTATTATATCCTTCTACTATTATTTTTGCTAGTATATATATCTTCATTTCATAGTTTCTTAAACTCTTTTTATTATTATTTTCTTATTATCATGTGTTATTATTAATTGTTTATTTTCTATACTATATGGCTTTATTTTTTCTAACCATTTTATTCCTAATATTATATTTTTTTCTTTGTGTATTTCAAATTTTATTCTTATTGGTATTCCTCCTATAATTATTTCCTTTTTTACTATTTCTTTAGTATTTACTAATGTTTTTGGTAGGTCTGGGCATGACTGGTTTTTTACTTTTATCTTATCTTCCATAACTAATTCCCTTGTTATGTTATTTTCTTCTTGTCCTATATCTATTAATATTAAACATTTTTGTTGATTTATTATTCCCGTTATATAGTATTGTTTTAGTTCCTCTTTTTGATGTTTTATCAGTCTTGTAGATGATTCTTGTATTTCTGGTTCGTAGTTTATACTTGTGCTTTCATATCATCTGCTACCTGATATGCTTAATCTTGGTTCATAGTTTATTCTTTTAGATGTACTTAA
Source organism: Jaltomata sinuosa (assembly GCA_003996215.1). Lineage (NCBI taxonomy): Eukaryota > Viridiplantae > Streptophyta > Magnoliopsida > Solanales > Solanaceae > Jaltomata > Jaltomata sinuosa. Next base: position 47,009 of record QJPP01001437.1, read on the forward strand.
TCTTTCTTTTACTATTTCTAAATCTTCGTCAAAATCTATTTCTTTATAACTATATTCATTTTTGTCTATCAGAGTAACTATCTTTTCAAAGGGGTTTTCTATCTTTATCCTATTTATTTTATTTTTTGCTGTTATTTTATGTTTAGTAGTTAATACATACAAATTTTTACATCTTGTTGTAAATATTTTACTGCCTGGGGCTAGTTCTATTCCTGACATTTTCCAATATAATACTAAAGATTTATCAATATTTTTATCTGATACTGCTACTGAATAATTAGCACTTATTATAAATTTAAACTTTTTGTATATTAAATTTCCTTTAACTGCGCTTATTATACTTTTTTATATAGGTTCTATTATCCTATCGTCTGCTAAATATATTTCTATTGGTGTATCTATTCCCTCTCTAAAACAAGCTTTTATTAATATTTCTGTTCCACCTAGATGTACGTATTTTATTGGATCTCTTACTTTTAGATTTTGTATTTCTTTATTTATGATCCTCCTGCTTATCAAGGGGATTTTAGCTTTTCCTTGTATATATTTGCAATCTATTACATGTTTTTTTTGGCTTACTACGTAGTATTCTTCTTTCTGTGTTTTGAATAAATTTCTTATAATTGGTATACTAAATATTTTATCTACACTTAAGTCTAATTCTTTCCCTTTTATTTGATCAAATATGTTATAATCAAATATTATCTTTTGATCCGTAGATTCTTCATCTAGATATTCTTCTTTGTTTATTATTTGTATCTCTTTTTCAGTCATTTATCTGTTCTGATTTAGTACTTAATTCATTTTCTTCTTCTTCTTCTTCTGATATTTCATATATACTATCATTGCTATCTAGTTCATAGTCTATGTATTCTATTTGCGTATATTTTTTGTTTTCTTCTAATATTATTTCTGATATTTGTTTTCTTTGTGGGTTTCTTGGTAATCTACAATTTTTAGCTATATGTCCTAGTTTTCCGCAGTTATAGCATGTACATTCTGTTAATTTTCTCTTTGGTCTATACGGTCTTTTTGTTTTATAGTTTTTTACATAATATTTTTTCTTTGGGTTTATATTTCTATACTTATATTTATATTTTTTATATCTCTTATTTTTAGAGTATGGATTTTTATAATAATTAATTTCATCTTTACACCCGAATTTAGGTGCTACTTTATTGTTACAACATACTAGATTTTTTATTAGAGTTTTCTCTATTTGTAGTTTTTCTCTATATTCTTCACAAGTATTAGAATACCAGTGATGTAAATATTTTATTCTAGCTCCTAATGTATCTGTCAGTCCTGCTTCTTTCCAATTTTTTATTATTTTTGAACTAAATGGTTCAGGTAGTTTCGTAAAATATAACTGTCTAATTTCCTTACTTTCTTCTGTATTATATGATCCTTTATAATAATATTCTTTAAATACACATGTGTATTCATCTATATAACACATGTTGCATATTTCTAATTTTATCATTAAATTTCTATTTATGATTTTTTCTCTATTTTGTTCTTCGTATTCTGTCATCATACTACTAAATTCATTTCTTATTGTTGTTTCATATTTTTGTAGTATCTCTATCGATGTTGTTGCAGCTTCGCCGTTTATGTTTTTATTATTTCTTAATGTTTTTATACTTTCTTCTGTCAAATTTAATAACCATAATTTTACTGTTCCAATTAATGTTCTTTCTATGTATCCTGGTACTTCTGTCATAGCTATTTTGTTGTCTATTAATTGTTTTGCTATATATCCCATCCATAATTGGATAACTTTATTTGTATCTGTCACGCAATCTAGATCTAAGAAGTTATATTGTTCTATTGGTGGAGTTGGCGTCCATTTTTCATTATATCGTTTTTTCCATAGATTTTCCTGTCTATCTGAGTTTTCATAACATTTTGTATAGTATTTTGGACCTGGTTTAGAGTCTCTTTTTCTTGGTGTACTAGGTTTTTCTTCTACTTTACTCATGTTTATTTCTATGTTTTCATTATTTTCTATATCTTTTAATAATTCAGTGTATGTTTCACTTGCTTCTGAATTTTGTTCTTCATTAGTTTCATTTATTTCATCTATTCTTAATTCTGGTATATTAGGTTCTTCGTTATTTTCTTTTAGTTGTAATTTTTCTTTAAATGATCTTATTTCATTTTGTAATTTTTCTTGTTGTTCTTTTTCTTTTTGTCTATTTTCATATATTTCTTTTAACATTGCTAGTTCCTTTTCTAATTCTA
>QJPP01001438.1:0-176701 GCA_003996215.1 Jaltomata sinuosa
ATTCTTGCTTATAATTGCTTAATTAACATGGGTCTAGTAATTTCACAAAGTTTTAATCCTAAAATTTGTGGTTGAAAACATTAATTTACATTACTTGACTATGTGATTGCTTGAGAAAGAATTTCATAGTTGTGGATGTGAAATTACTATTCGGAACTTGGGATTCCACTCAGATTTGAGGCTAGGAATAACTCTTATCATCGGATTCTCCCATTTAAGAGTCTAAGCTAGAGATGGTATGACTTCCCCAAGCTAGATTGGTTGTTTATTGATCAAACTGATGATGCTCTAACCGAGATCATCGGATATAATATTATTGATCGAGAGATAAGTCAATCTTACCCATGACTAATGCTATTTATGTCATTAAGCGAGAATAGGTATGAATTGATAATTACCCTATCCCAAAACCAAAGCCCCATCAGATATGCATCCCTAGTCATCTAGTCGACTTGGTACACCCACTTTAGTTTTATTTCTTTTTGAATTGAATTGCGATTGTAGTGACAACATTCCCAATTCCCCCATCCTTTTACTTGTTGTTTTGAGCAATTACTCTCACTTTGAACTCAATCCATTACAACTGATATATAGCTACCCCAAGTCCTTTGGGTACGACCCCGACACTCATTGAGTTTTTAAATTTTGTTTTGCTGCATGATCTCCATGACCTCCTATTTGGAGAGCACGATTTAAGCGTTCATCATATATCATTTTATGATTTATGAGCTAGTTATCTGTGCTCTAGAGCGGATTGAGCCTGTGAAGGGCCGGTAGATTAGTTATGAGACATTGGGCTATTGATTGGACTCGAGCATGTCATTATTATCATGATAAAGGAGTTTTTTGCATTGATTTTATTACTATTATGGCTGCGGGCCTAACTATCATCGGTTTTCTAAATCTTGCATGGCCTCGAGGGCCCATTTTTAGTATAAATGGCTAAAAATGGATTTAAAACTGGTTTTCGGATCTTCTTAGATTAAAAGAGATTTTTTATGATGATTTTGAACTGATTCTAGACTCGGTTAAGGTGGAGTGCTAGACATATTTTCTACTGATTTGATATGATACTAGGCTCGGTTGGGCCGGAGCGCTAAACTTGACTTTTCTATTGATTTTAGACCCGAATAGATTCTTGGCATAGTTATTGAGATATTGAGAGTTGTATGTGGTTGTGGAGACCTCCATGGACCTTGTCAATCCAGACTAGGGGCTACGGGCCGAGTGTGCCAAAGGAGGGGTATACGGGGAAAGTAGGGGTATACTGGGGAAGCCTTCCATGGGTCCTACCTGCTAGGCCTACAGGCACCGGGGGAGGTGCATATAGGCATTTCATAGCATATCATGCATTATGTGTGTGGTTTCACCCTTCTTTATTGTTTGTTGAGTGTACGCTCTGGTAGTATGTGATGCCAAATGGTTTGTTTTCACTTGTATGTGTTCCTCGGGTGTATGGGCGCCCGTTAGTACTGTAGGTAGATTAGCTTACTAGTTCTTATTATAGTACTTGTTAGTTTACCTTATGACAGTCCTTACTGTGTGAGTTGTATTGCTAGCATGATTATATTTATAGTTGCCTTTCCTTCTTTCCCATTTTATTTGAGGTTACTGGTATACTGCCATGCTCTTAAACTCTCTGTATTTGAGGTTACCTTATCCCATATTGTTGTTGCAAGGATCCAGGTGCATTCTCTACTCTTTCACCTGTGTTCTGTGATGTATATCCTCTGTGGCTAGCATAATGTACTTGTATTCTCCTTGCTTTTTATCTGTTGCTAGCTTCCGTGTGTTTCCTCTATTTGCTTCTGTGACTACTTCTTTCTTATCTGCTTTATACTGCTTTTATATCTTATATATGCTCAGTTGGCCTATGATGCCTACTAGGTACCCATTTCTTTGCAATTGGTGCTCATACTACACTTTTGCATCTTCTTGGTGTAAATCCTAGTGTGAGCTATCTTCATTGATCTCGTAGATACTCGTGCAGCTTTTGGGCATCCGATATATAGGGTGAGCTCCTGGTGATCGAGGTTTGACTTTATCTCTTCTTTTGTTCCATGTACTCTTTTGCTATTCAGAGACAACTGTATATTCTTATTTTGTACCCTCTAGTACTCTTTATATTTAGTAGTGGCTTCTATACTATGATATCAGGTCATGGGATAGTTTTGCTTCTGTATATATATATATTTCAGGCTGTTTCCTCCTTTTATGTCTTCTTTATATACTTTCTTTCGTGTATGTGCTTCGCTTTTGTAGTGGCCCATTACTAACCGTTCTGGGCCACGGGGAATTGGTACGCCTACAAGAGGGGTTTGTAGGTTCAATCATAACCTGAGAAATCGGATCGTGACATAACTCTCAAAATTTTAATTGTACCACATGATAACGGAAATACAACAAACAAGAAGGAAAGAAGGAAAAGATATGAGAATTAATAATTAGGAATTGAAATTATGGGCAACAAGGGGCTAAAACCCTCACCTCCCAATTGATTCCAACAACTAGAAACTAATTCAACTCAACTAATCAAGGAAACCTAAATGAAATCCACAAGTGGGAGACCTTCGATTAATTAAGTAAAGAAGTTAAACTAACAATCAAGAGAGTCCCCCTAATCACTCACTAATTCCTTAAGGGAATTACACTAAGCCTTACACTAGCAACTACAAGTTTAGAGTATCAATCTTCAATCTGCAAAAACTAGTCTTCCAAAATGAAGAAAAGCTACTACTTATACTAGGGAATAAGAAGACACTAGCTATTATAGTTTTGCCCTTAATGAAGTAAGGGCCTTGTTTGGTTGCCTTCTTTTGGGAATTCTTGAATTCCTCCTTCCACCTCACTTTAATGGACCACCCACACATTGTATGCTTTCCTTTTCATGAACATCGTACGTGTCATCTATACCATCCATGCTCGTGTCAACCATGCTATCCATGCTAGTATCATTCTCCCCTTTTTGAAAAGGATTCGTCCTCGAATCCAAACCTTAAAGACACATGAGAGGACAACAACCAAAACATCCTCAAAGCATGAGGGTTAGTACAAGGGTTAGCAACAATATCACCATGCCAAGGAGGCACAAATTTGAGATATAACCAAATATCTTTTTCTTCCAATAAAAGCAACTCATCATACAAGGTGCAAAGGTTTTGGTTATGATAAACATCAAGAGACAAGGCAATCACAAAGGTCTTTGTGGCATCAAGTATCATATCTAACTTTGGAGCCATAAGACACAATTGTTTCATTATCTCACAAGTAGGCCACACCAAAAGTGGTGCAATCACCCATAAGGGTTCATTCGGGTCAAAAAAATAAAAGACCCACATATCTTTACCTCCATACAAAATAAATCTCACACCACTACGGGTATCATCATAAGCAAAAAGGTAGTAGAGAAAGGTGTTAAGCTCACTATTCTCATCTAGGGCATGCCAAAAGATAAGGACACTGATAGATAAGAGGAGACATTTTAAGCACAAAACAATCCTCTCTATAAGACAACTTTCCAAAGGAAGAAAGTACACCAACAAAGCCATGCTACTAGAATAGTCGAGGGATTTATTAGGAGTCAAATAACTCCATGCCAAATAATACTCCCAAGGAGTTGGGGTCCCTCCTATCATAGAACCAAACATGCTTCCAAAAGTTCCATTTGAAACTTCAACTTGTCCAACCCTATGAAGGTGACAAGGAGCTTTCAATATCCATAGACTCTCCCAAAAATAATAAGCAACTTAGCATCCACTCGAGGGTTCTCAATTGCAAATACACACTTTAAGAAAAGAATGTTAACAAGATGGCATTCACAATTTGGAACATAAGAGGACGAGATTAAGCATTTCAAGTACACTTCATTATTATTCCTCAAACAAACACCCACAAAGAATGGATAAACAAATGGAGTCATGCTTTTAAGAATCCATCCTAACACCTCAACTTGTCTAACCACATAAGTGTGACAAGGAGTAGAATACATAAATCGGGCATCACGAATGCACCATGGATTCTTTCCCAAACAATAACTATGGTTGGCATTCAAAACATGAAACACACATAACTTAAGCATATCCAAAACCAACCATGAATACATTGGAGCTATATCATCACTCTCATGGTAGGGTATGAGGTCATACAGTTTCCAAAATCTACCTACCATAGGAAAAGTGTCATCATGACTCCAAGGATTGCTTGGAATAAGAGGGGAAGGGTACATACCTTGAAGACGGGCTTTTGAGTCTGCATTCTTGTGCACCACACTTGGTTTCCCAAAGCTTTCCCTCCAATGCATCATTTTGGACCCATAGACTTGGTCTTTGTGTTTCTTCTCAAGAGTTGACTTTCTAGGTAGCTCTATTATTAGGCCTTCAACCCTTTGTTCATGAGGGACTTTGTTCGGATCCTCCTTTAGAAATATTTGTCCATGAACCTGCAAAAGAGAAGGGATGGTACTAGGCAAAATGCTAGCACCATGGTTAGTAGGTAACAGGGGATTGGTATTGACAAGTCCCAAAATTAAGTGCTCCTTGTGCACCTCTTTTAAGTCACTTCTTGGCTCATCAATCTCATACAACTTTCCTTCTTGAGCCAATTCTTTCTTCTCCTTTTCAAGTTCCTCTCTCTTAAGTACTTTCTGAAGCTCCCTCATTATCTTGTAGTCCTCACTCACTTGATAGGGTGTTAAAGGTACAAGAATGTGCCTTCGTCCTCCAAATACAAATGAGTATTTATTAGACTCCACTTGATATCGAACATCCCTACCGGCTAGCCAAGGTCTACCAAACAACATATGACAAGATTGAATGGGCAAAACATCACATAACACCTCATCTTGATACTTGCCAATGCTAAAATTCACGACCACTTGTTTGGTTACCTCTACTTCATAATTCTCAATGAGACATTGAAGTGTGTATGGCTTGGGGTGTCTTTGTGTAGGAAGCTTCATTCTATCAACCATAGTGCAACTCACCACATTAGTACTACTCCTACCATCAATGACCAAGGAACATACCCAATCCATCATCTTGAACCTTGCATGAAATAGGTTCACACTTTGATCAAGTTCCTCTTTAAAAGATCCCCCATGATTCTCTTTAGATCACAAGAAGAGTTCAAATCCTTCTCCAATTTCTCATCAACAACATTTGAGGTTGCTTCATCATGCCTAACCTTAGGTTCATCACAACCATTCCCAACCTCATACTCTATCACATTTTTAGCACAAGGTTCATCACACAAGATAACATTTGACCTCTTTTGTGGACAATTTCTAGCAATATGTCCTTCACCTTGACACTTATAACATCGAATGATAGAAGGAGAAGAAGATTGAGGTATATCATGATTACCTCCATAGGCTTGGTCTTCCCCTTTTGTGCTGTAGTTAGCTTGAGTAGCTTGACTACCATCTTGGAACATTGGAAGACTCGCCATGTTGTCACCCATCCCATGATTTGGAACACCTTGACCACCATATCGATCACTTCGATCTTCACACCTTCCTCCTTCATTCCTATACCTATCTCCACTATCCCATTTTCCTTGACATCTCATGATGCCTTGGTTCATATACCAAAGCCTTCAGGTCTTTCCCACCATTCATTCGGGCTAACCTCTTCACACATTTCATCATAAAGAGGGTTTTGATAATAGATATCTTGGTAGGGTACTTGTGGGTAGTGTTGTTGGGTTGGAACATAAGGTACATGCAAGGATGCATGTGGTATATTTTGTGGAGGTGCTTGGCTTCTATCTTGGTTTTCCACAAAAGGACTCCTTTGTGGTGGATGATATGGTTGTGTATTTGGATGTGGGGTGACTTGCCTATCATAGCTTGGGTTTATTCGGAATGTAGTTTGAGGGTAGGTTTGGTTCCAATTTGGTTGGGGGTAGTATAGGTTGAATTCTTGACCCGAGGTCCTTCTTATTTCTTCACTTTGACTTGTCATAAGGAACCTCCTTTCATTCATACTATCCATCCTTTTTACCCTTTCCTCTATACCTCCAAACCTCCCATTTGTTTCAACCACCCTTTCATTAATATTGGTCACCCTCCTTGACACATTGAAATTCGTCCCCATGTTGTTCACCAAGCTCCTTCCTCCATGGTTATAAGGAAAATGATTAGACATTGTACCTACAAAAACTCAACAAACAATATTAGTAAAAAAAAAGCCTCACATCACTCGTATGTAAACTCTCAACTCATCTTCTATGGCGTCGTCTCAAAATTGTAGTGAACTAGCTCCACTCAATCAACTCAAGGTCACCTATCCTTTGTGGAGGAGTAGATTCTTGTGACTCTTGAAAGAAGGACGACTTGAAAGACTCTAAACGGACTTGAATCAAGAAATTAATCAACGAAACAAAACAAGAAAAGAAGGAGGAAGAAGCACGAAAGAATTTGGACTCAAGAATTAAGTAACAAAAGTAGGAGAAACTACTTGTTGTTGCTTAATTTGGAGAATCAAAGAGATGATTTGATATTTTAAAACTAGTTAACAAGTAATTAAAAATGTTAATTAGATGTTAAATAGTTGAGAAATCGAAGAAAAATGAGTGTAGAAGAAGAAGTTTGAGGTTCCAACACTTAGAAATTTTTTGGAGTCTTAAAAGTTCCAACACTTAGAAAAATTTTGGGGTTCCAAAATTTGAGACCCCTAAAAAAAACTAAGTATAGAACCTGCAGATTTTTGCTCTCTGAAATTGGGCAACACGCGCTGACGTGGCAGGTCCACGTGGATTTTATTTTTTTTTAAATTCCACTTGTGGACCCAACAAACATTTTTGACCACTTTGACTTGGAAAAAGTTGGATCAAATGTACCTTTTGACTTCTTCTTCTTCAAGATGTTCTTGATGAATATCAAAAACACCTAGAACACCAAGAACACACACTAAACACCAACACCTTCAAATGAGCTCGGAATTGGCTCAAATTTTAGGATTAGCTTCCCCTTAACGTAAGGAACAAACCCCAATGGTTTTTAAGCTCCAATTCCTCCTCAATCAATAGACCCACTTTCAAAGTTTGTAAAGCTTCAAAAGCTCAAAACCCTTTAATGGCAACTTCACTTCTACAACTCCAAATCGCACGAAATTTGAAATCTAGACTCAAAAAACACTAGGGAATGAAGATCTAGTGTCAAAAACAACAAATCAAAACAAAAAAAATCGGTTTTTTTTTTTTTTTGGATTTTGAAGATATCAAATTCCCAAGACTTAGATTTGTGGAAACAAATCTAAACCAGCTCTGATACCAAATGATAACGGGAATACAACAAACAAGAAGAAACGAAGGAAAAGATATGAGAATTAATAACTAGGAATTGAAATTATGGGCAACAAGGGGCTAAAACCCTCACCTCCCAATTGATTCCAACAACTAGAAACTAATTCAACTCAACTAATCAAGGAAACCTAAATGAAATCCACAAGTGGGAGACCTTCGATTAATTAAGTAAAGAAGTTAAACTAACAATCAAGAGAGTCACCCTAATCACTTACTAATTCCTTAAGGGAATTACACTAAGCCTTACACTAGCAACTACAAGTTTAGAGTATCAATCTTCAATATGCAAAAACTAATCTTCCAAAATGAAGAAAAGCTACTACTTATACTAGGGAATAAGAAGACACTAGCTATTACAGTTTTGCCCTTAATGAAGTAAGGGCCTTGTTTGGTTGCCTTCTTTTGGGAATTCTTGAATTCCTCCTTCCACCTCACTTTAATGGACCACCCACACATTGTATGCTTTCCTTTGCATGAACATCGTACGTGTCATCTATACCATCCATGCTCGTGTCAACCATGCTATCCATGCTAGTATCACCACACAAATTGAGACGGAGAGTATCTAAACCCGTCCAAACAAGACACTGTGCCAAGGTGACCCAAAATAAAAAAAATAAGACAATTAATCAGCAAAACAAACCCAAAACTCTACATTCCTATAAGTTTCACACAACTATACGTTAATAAAAATCACATTATTTTCATAGAATTTGGTGCTAAAAAGAGCAGCAATTATGCAAAAAATGGCATTATTCAAACGTAAAATTGCAGCTCATTTTATTATATTAAAACTCTATATTTTAGTTGAACATAAAATTATATTAACTTGAAAATTATATTAGTTGAACATAAAACTAATGCTTGCAACCATCAATTTTATTGTTAAAACTTGGTGAAATTATTAGACCCATGTCAAATAAACAATTATAAAGATGAATTAACAACACCCACACCCTTTAGCCAAGCACCCATCATCAATACACCCCTAGACTAGAGAATTTAGCCACTTATGGTGAGAGAAAAAGAGATACCATCTGGGTAAGTCAACATCCCCTCCATTATAGCTAAATCTTCAAGTTCTAGGATCAAATTAGGCACACAAATTGTTAACCAAGAGTTTTGGATTCAAAACCCTCGCTCCATGGAAGTGAAAAATTGTTTACAAATCAAAAACTATTCTCATAGAATTAGGTCTGAAGTGTTGTATATACAATTTGAGCATAAAATGGCCTTTTATATGTTCCCAAGTTGTCACATAAATTTAGGACAAGTTTGCCCCTTTGGGAGGTGTGCGGTGCAATGTGTGCGTCGCACACCTGCTTCAATTCGACCAGTGACTTCAGCAGCATTAGTGAGCTTCATGCAAAGGTGGTGTATTTCACACCACGGGATGTGCGCATCGTACATCGGCCACACTCCTTAACAAAATCTTTAACAACTTTTGCAACTTCATGCGGAGGAGGTGCGAACCGCACCTCAGCTTGTGCGTGTCGCACATCCACCGCATCTTGGTTCAGATTCTTCAGCTTTTCTCAACTCTTCATACTTAGCTCCTTTTTGGCTCTTTTTAGGTCCATATCTTTGTTTTTTTATCTTCTGTCAAAAGTACCTGCATAGACATCAATAACAGCCATAAGAACCTTTAAATCGATTCAAAACACAATAATAATTCATGGATATAGGCTCAATAAGTTGGTAGATTACCAACTTATCATTGACCAAAGTCAAGGATTTCCCAAGTTGGAGTTCTAAAATAGGGAAATGGTCATAACAACCTAACAAATAGCCCAGGACCAAAATGTCAGTCCCGGCAAGTCATAAATGACCTGTAGACACTTTGGGAAAACTCAAAACATAGAAAATGCAAGGAAATGGAGAAATGACCTGGAGGGTCATTACAACATCCAATACTAAAAGAACTTTCATCCTCGAAGGTTAAGAAACAGGAAGTACCTGAAGGCTCAGAAATAAAAAGATACTGATAAGTTGGTATTCTACCTACTTATTTAGCTTCTAATCTTATACCTTTGCTAGTATAAAGTGTATAAATAGTGCAATTTTACACTAATTTCTTCTATTTTCAGGTTTCTGTGTTTTAGAAGTGTTCGGGAAAGATTCGAGTAAAAACAAGTCAAATGGAAGCTAAAAGGAGCTGCTGATCACTGACACCAACTTACTTATCACGACCGTAAGAGTAAATCACGCGACTGCGATGCATAAGGAGAAAACTAAAACTATGCGACTGCAAAGTGAAGCCATGCGACCACGTGGAGGAAGAAGTCAGAACTACGCAACTGCGAGGTTGAGACCACACGACTGCGTGGAAGAGAAAACACAAAACCTCACGATCGCGAAGCATGATCACGCGACCGTGATGAAGGCGTCATCAGCTGTAGGACAGATTTGGAAATTCCCATTTTTGGAAACCCAATTGATATAAAACTCATCTCAGCCGATTGGGAAGGTATCTTTGGCTATTCTCACAACTTTTGGCAAGTTTGGAGAGCAAGTTCATCAACCAACACTATAGGTGTGAAGATTTGGATGCTTTGTATTGTAAAATCTTAAGTTCCATTCTTTAAACTCTTATTCTTAATTGCTATTTTATTTGTGTATTGTGGACTTGAGATTTTGGGTTTTGTATTAGAGATAATACTTGTTTGGGTATTCAATTCATATATAGATTTTACACTTGTTTAATTATTTGGGTCTATTGAATCCTCCATGCTTGAATTTATAGTCAATGGTTGCAAACATTAAATTAGCTTTCTAAGTTGGGTTGTTGCTTCAAAAAGGATTTCCCTAAATTTGGGAAGGTTTAATAGTGGGGATTTGGGGTTTCCACTCTAGATCAAAGCTAGAGATAGTTTGGTTGCCGGAAACTCCCATCTAAGAGTTGGGGTTAGAGAGAACCCAACTCACCCAAGTTAAATTGGTTGGTTATTGCTTACTCATGGTGGTTCGAGAGAACACATGAGATATATGCTTGATTGGTCGAAAGACGGTTAGGTATACCCTTAGCCAAGACTACCCACATGTTAATCGGGTGCAAGTCTTGTGATTTGAATTCCTATTCCCAAGTCTCCCTTGTTGTCCTTGCTTGGTGAAAGCAAGGTGAAAGCCATTGATCAACCTATCTTTTATTTGATTTTCTTTTATCTTTAGTTTTAGTCTAAAACCCCCCTTTTAGATATCTTTTCCCCTTTTTTGTTAATTGAACTTCAATAAGTTGCTTGGATTCTCTATTAGCTCGATCGCGACTACATTGTTTCCTTGGGTATGACCCCAACATTCGTTGGGAATTATAAATTTTGTTTTGCTCTGACGATCGCCGTGACCTCCAACTTGGGGAGCACGATTTGAGCGTTATCAGATACCAGGTCCATAAGTCGAGCTAGGCCTCCCGAGGAGCCTCCTCGATCGGACAATGGCTAACGGAAAGATAACCAAAGAAAGCTTACTAAAACCTTAACTCACTACCAACCAAAACAATAAAAACAACAAACTCCAACTCAAAAGCTAACCGGTCAAATAACTAAACAGAACCCAAAAGAAAACATTTGAAAAACACTACCACAACATAAGAACCACGGAACCCAAGGCAATCATCCCACAGAACCGATAACCGTGCTAACACAAAGCACAAAACCCACTTCCTCCAATATTCTAACCCATGAGTTTGGGCCCGAAGACCCTTCCGTCTATCCAGAAACATCATTATTCAAACCACAAAGTCAAACACAAGTCAAACACTCGAGTTAAACTCGAAAACATTAACAAACCCATCAGAAGGCTATGACTCCTATCAAACTCTATCTCCACAAAATAGTCTAAAAACTCGATCTTAATAAGAAATCAAGTACTAGTCCTACTAACTCAAAAACATATACCTGCCCGAGATATACCCACTATAACTGGAGAAGCCTACCTTGACTGACCGTCAGCCTGCAAATGGATAATTGCTCTAAGATCACCCGAATAACCCAAACTTATCTGGAACAACCATCAGGAACCCCAACTGAAAAGAAAAACACTGGGATTTGAAAAGATGTAACCAGGCAACCCATGTTGAAGGACAACCTTCCGAACACAGATTCTGAACCAAACCCTCTGAACCACACAATGTCTAATCTGGAAAAAGTGACTAGGCTAGGTCCGCCTATCCAAACAAACCCCAAGGACACCAGAACCATGCAAGAAATGTAGAGAGTCTGCAACGAAGCCTAAAGTCAGCCTCCAACTCCAAAAGCTAGAATTTTTCCATATTCCCTAACCCCCAATATATAAACCAGAACTAAGCATCCACCCTGCTGGACCAATACACATTCCAATAGCTCAGAAGTATCTCTCTAACTAATAACTTTTTGGCCCTTCACAGAAAGAGTATGAACCAACACCGGAATCCATAAGTCTCCAACCCTTAAGGAACCCATTCACTCTGGCCTAACCACTAGAAGGGAATGGTCTATTGAATCAATCTAGTCAAAGGTGCCACAAACAGAGAAAGTCTTCCACAACTCTCCTGAAATAGCTTGCTAACCTGCTAAGTCTGAAACCAACACCAAGTTCTAATCGATCTCCTCCCTACTCCTCGAGTAGACTCAGATGTCACCCATGAATACTGTAGTAACTGGAACCCGAATAGGATCTGAACACGATGCTCAACAATCTGCAACCACTATTGGGGAATGGGTCAAACCAAAGGACATAGCTGGGAACTTATAGGGGAACGATTAATAAGGTAGACCTAAAAATGGCCATCACCCCAATACTTAACATGAGATAACCCAATCTCAAACTCTATCTTTAGAAAAACACCACTGCAACCAGAATATCCACACCCACAGAAACTGACCCAAGGGATGAATGTTGGAACCAACACCATAAACAAAAGCAAGACAATACAAACAACCCTAGATGGTTAGGTCCTTAGATAACAATAACCAAGCCTAAAATCCCCGCAAAACCCCACCAACTATAATGATAAAGCCTACCTCACTTTGCTCCCTAAGATAGCTACTACCGAAAACTAATGTACTCGATCCACTACTAAAAGAATCCTTCTATAGGGTAGCTATAAGCACAAACACAAAAATCTCTCCACGTAAGTCTGGATGAGAAGGAATGTAAGTAAATATAGATAAGTACATGCAAATCCCACACCAAATGATGCCAAAAGCTAACTGATGATAACAGAATTGTACAAGTGATAGAAGCATCCACGTGGCTCTGTCTGCCATGACTACTCAACTGATACGGCTGGGAACCATCGCTAACAACCTAGGAACCATCCCAACTAACATGTGCATCACCTCTATCTAGTGATGCTGGAACTCGGATTGGGTGAAACTCCCTGAATCTTGGACAAGTCTTAGCAAAGTGTCCATGCTCACCACAAACATAACAACCCTTACCTGAAGTGCCCCGATAAGAAAATTTGGCTGAACCTGACTGGCCACCATGGTTTGGATACCCAAAATGTAACCCTCAAGAAGTTCGACTTGAACCCCAATTACTCTACCCACCGTGTCCCAAACAACTGCTCTCTAAAATCTGTAGTGTTGTATGAACTGGCTGGCGAAACTAAGAATGTCGTGGGTAACCCCCACGAGAGAAACCTCTACCTCAAAACCGGAAATCACTGCGCCTACCCTGATGGCAAGGCCTCCTACACTGCCTCCACCAGCCTCATGACATATACCCTCAATAACTCATGCATGGTAAAAAACCACAAGAAATATAGCCCCTGATGCCACTAGCTGCTCTATATCCAAACGAAGTGGTAGATCCAACCCTCTGACAAACTGGCAAACTCGCTTGTGCTTTGTAGGATGAATCATAGTAGCATGCCTAGACAACTCCTTGAACCATTCCTCATACTTAGAAACCGACATAGAGCCCTGCTCTAACCTGGTGAACTGATCCCTCAACCTCTCTCTCAAGCTACAAGGTACAAACTTCTCCAAGAAAGCCTCAGAGAACTGTGCCCAAGTCATCAAAGGTGAACCGGCTGGTCTGCAAGCAGTATAAGATCGCCACCACTATTTTGCCAAACCATCCATCTTAAATATAGTGTAATCAGCTTTGTGAGACTCAACTAAGCCAAGGTTATGCATCCTCTCCTAGCAACTAATCAAGAACTCATAAGCATCCTCCCCAGGGGCACTAGAAAACCTCAGAGGACCCAACCTGATGAACCTACCTAGCATCTTCTGCTCCTCAATTGACATAACCGGCCTAGCTGCAATAGGTTGAGCAACTAATGGAATTGGCAACATCTCCAAATGGGGAGCCATAATCACTGGCGGTGCTCCTGGTCCCTGACCACTATGTGCCATTGTGCTCCTGGTCCCTGACCACTATGTGCCGCTGTCTGGGCTGAAGTCTATGTCTCAACTCTAGTCTGCGAACCACCAGGGGCACTAGGTAGAGTCCCGTCCCATGATATACTCTCCAATAAGCTAAGAATCATGGCTGGAATACCCTGAAGGGCTGGTGAAGCTACAAATCCTGCTGGAGGTTGGGCTGACCCACACCCTCCGATAGAAACTGAACAACCTCAACCCCAAACTCTAGTAACCGCACTCCAGCAGTAGGCGTATGAGCCTCTCCCATGCCCACTATCGACCTCGTCATAACCATCTAAGAAGGAAATGAACAATTAATGGAGGGAAGAATACACGATAAGGAATCAACAAGATGGAACTTTCCTAAGGATGCCCGGTAGCCTCCCACATATAGGATACGGACGTCATCATACCGATCCACGAGACTATACTAGACACCTGCCCTTATACCAACGACATCAGTGAACCTAGAGCTCTGATACCACTTTGTCACGACCTGAAATCTCCAAGTTGTGATGGCACCTACTACAACCTACAAGTAGGTAAGCCAACCCTTAGCCTGAAACTGCAAGTAACAGGCTAACACAAGAAAGAAAACCCAAGCGGAAGAAATATCAATAAATAGAAAAAGACAAGATAAACCAACATAAGTAAAAGGGAGGGAAGAGAATAAGATATATAAGAATCCCCCAAGACCTGGTGTCAGTCGGTACAAGTGCTACTGCAACTTAGATGTTCTAGATATATACAATAAAATATGGACAATCTCCGGAGGTATAGTAGGAGACTAATCCAAAAGTAGAGGGAGATGGATCAACTTCGATCGCTAAGCGCTCACCTAATGTCTCCAGTCAGCAACTCTGCACGAGGACAACAATCAACGACGACTACCCATACTAGGATCTGCATCAACAAAAAGATGTAGAAGTGTAGTATGAATACTAAAACAAGCGGTACCTAGTAGGCATCATCGACCGACTGAGCTTAAACAAGATATAAATATAACAAAAAGCGAATATAACCAAAGGGTAAGAAAGATGAGTCAGAAAGAAATAGGATGGTCAGAACCTAGATAAAAAGAAGAAATACCACCATAATATGAAAGACATAAACAATAATCCAACAACAACCAATTTGAACCTCCCGAGTCCAGAAAGTATATCCAATAAAGAAAGCCAACTGTACACAGATTTTGATAGTAAAGATACACAATGAATACCATAAAATGTGATATGTAATGAATGAAATGAAATGAAATATGGCCAATGCAGTAATGAATGAAACCCTAGGTCACCTCATGGGCCATCGAAGCTTACCAACCAATACCGTACCATAATACCTGGAATATCCCTTCAGGCCGCCGGAGCTTATGAATATCAACCACACCAGAAAATCCTTGTATAATCAAGAAAACCATGAGTATTCTCATGGGCCGCCGGAGCTTATCCATATCACGAATACCATAAAGTAAAACCCCATATGAATGTAAAGAGAGTCATCGAAGCTTATCAATATAGTCCCACAATCAATGGGAAGTAAAGTTCAAACTGCCTCTCAGACTAAGTGCATAAAATAGAAGTGTTTTCCCATTGAGAAGTTAATAAAATAGTGATGCACCATTTTTCTTTAGCAGTACAAGTTTATAAAAAAGAAACAGTTTTCCCCTTTATATTAACCAAAAACAGTGATAAAGGTGGGACACTCACCCTGGAGCTCCATTCATTTAAAAAGGAAATATTTTGGGCTTTAAACGTTAGCAATCAACTTAAATTAGTGAAATCTTTCCTTAATTTGAAAACCAATTGTTAAAAGAAGAGTTCCTTATTAAACCACGATCCATTCAATTCCCGTTAATTTGTACCATTCAACTCCCATCAATTTGTATCATAACCTAAACATATGCGGAAAGGGATGAAAAATAATCAGTCCAAACGTATGGATGCATACATGTATATGCACACAGTTATACCAAGATAGGGCATTTCACCCTTTAATACAAGAATGTACTAACCTGGACTCTCGCCTGCTCAACACCATGGCCTCAGGCCCACAAATACTCATACCAAAGCCAAACATAAGAATATAACACGATAAAAATAGCCAGAAAGCTAAGTTAGAACTACTCTACCATGAACTAGACCCCGGCGAGTGCTAAAGCCACCTATTCTAGTACGAATACTAATAGGGAAATACTACACTAACTACCAACCCCTAGGGACCCGCCTAAGATAATCGACTACTTGGAACTAAGCATAAAGCATAAAAAACGAGAAACCTAAGCAAAGTACAACCATACTGACCTGGGCTCCCGCCAATCTAGCCTCCATGGCCTCGAGCCCATAAGTATACGATAAATTAAAACACCAATCGAGCAAGAATAAATAATAATAATAGTAACACAATAACATCTACTCTATCACGAACCTTTATCTAATTCTAGTCTAAGGATCCCTATCTAATAAACTCAACCACAAGCAGTCTAAACTAAGCTAAGTTATCTGACCCTAATCCCAAGGATATTAAACCACCTACGCCCAAATCTTACGGAAGAGCTACAACCTATACTAAGGTTTTGCTAGCCAGAATCTACTGAAAAGCCCTGAATCATCTATAAGGATCAATATGCCTCCTCAGAATCGTATCCAAACCACAAGATCCCACCAACCATTAGCAAGTTATTATATTCATACCTCATATGAGCAAAGTCTAGAAAAAGTAAACTATACCCTACTGGAAAAGCCAGGCACGCACGCATAATCCAATCCACACGACCAGAGCCTATCTCCCCCAGGAAGCATCAGTAAGAAACCACACTATCATAATAATATTTTACACGTTAATATGAAGCTAACGGTACCCATATTGCTAATAATTTAGTCGAGTTGAAATTCAGGTCAAGAGCGGGCTCATGGACCTCGCAACCCAAAGCCTGAAATGAAGGAGTGCACGATGATAACAATGATCCCAAGAGTGAATCCTCAGAAAATTAGAGGAAATGGACCAGATAAAGGGGATAAAATAGTCCACCAATTAAGAGATAACAAAGGGGCCAAACAAAGGGATTTAATCAAATATTGGCAAGGAAACTTACCAAATTAAGACCGGAAAACAACCACGAATCAATGATAATCCTTCTCCAAGAATTTAGATGAGCAGAGGTGAAGAAATGGGTTTTTGGAGTTGGTTTTAATGGTGGAAACAAAATGGGTTTAAAATGAATTGAAAGGAAAGAAGGTGGCCAAGATATAGGCTGCCAGCACTGCCATGCGCATGTGGCGTGGCATTGCCTACACAACCCATGCATACGCGGACGAGTGCAGGTGCACACATAGGCCAAGGCCTGGCCAGGCCAGGCGCTGCCCAACACGCACACAACCAAGCACTGCGTAGGCGGCCTATGCGCACACAACCCAGGCGACGCATAAGCGAAGGCCAAGCGGAGGGTGCAGCTGGCACACTGTTGTGCGGACATGGCTATGCCTATGTGTGGGCGATGGCCTGCTTATGCCATGACAGCAACCAACTGCCAACAACAATGCCAACATGGAATATTACTCCGATGGACCCTCAGGAACACATACGGGGTCCCGCAATTACAAATGAGTTGAGCTATTCAACTAGAAACGGTGTTTCGGGTCCAACAGAATCAATAAAAATCTCATCGGAGGTCAATTTAGTGAAAAGTAGGCCTTGCGCCCAAAATCAACCATTAGGCCAACTATTCCAAAATGGAACCTAAGGGCCAAAATCAAGTCCAGAAGCCTGGAGACCCAAACCAATGGTCCCTCTAGCCGAAAGTCGACATTCCGAAGCTAACAACGTTGGCAGAAATTCCATCCGGGGCCGTCTTCTCTGAATGTTGACTTTACTAAAGTCAACCTTTCAAGCCCAACTGGCCTGAAAACATAGAACAGGAGAAATTCCCAAGCTGAAAAGCTCTTGGATCCCGACCAAAGGTCCAACTAGACCAAAGTTCATGCTCCGGAGCTAAAGAAACTGTCAAAATTCAATTTCAAGCGTATTTACCAAGAAAGTTAACCGAAGTCAAGGATTTCCCAAGTTAGAGTTCTAAAATAGGGAAATGGTCATAACGACCTAACAAATGTCCTGGGGGCCAAACCATCAATCACGACAAGTTATAAATGACCTATAGCTACTATGGAACAACTCAAAACACAGAAAACACAAGGAAATAGAGAAATAACCTAGAGGGTCATTACAACCCTGAATGCAAACCCTGAGAAACCCGACTTGCACTATGTCTACTCTACACAGTATGCTCTGTACAACCACCCTCTGAAACCTGTGAAGCCACCACAGTTGGCCTGCTAGACAGAAAGCAATGAAATCGATCCCTACCTCGAGACTGAGATCCATGGAAACTGCCCTGCTAGCGATGCCTCTTAGCACTACCTCCATAAGCCTCACGACATAACCCCTCTATAGCCCAAGCATGGTCAACCACCTAAATAAAGGTAGTCCCAACTGTCACCAAGTGCTTTGTCACCAAACGAAGCAGTGAAATTAATCCTCCAATAAAACCCGAAACTCTCTCAAACTCTTTAGGCGCAGTCCTAGCAGGGAACCTAATCACCTCGTGAAACCTTGCCTTTTATTCCAATTCTGATATACAACCATGCTGAAAACCTAGAACCTCAAACCTAACCGAAGCACCGCTCAAAGAATCGAGTACTGCCCCTACCTGTGATACTGATACACCCTTCAGAAGACTCGGAGTCCTAGACATGGTGTCCTAAAGAATTAGGGTAGCCATATATCCTACCAGAGGCTGAGATGGCCCCAAACCCCCTAGCTGATGTGGTATACTCTCACTCTAAAATCCTGGCATTGGAGGAAACACTGAAGTAACAGGCATTGAAGCTTCATCGCCATCCGCTGTCGTACTTGTCCTAGGCATCTGAGAAGGAATGGAACAATGAAGCTTAGAAGTTGATATAGTCAGAAACACACGATAAGGAGCCAAGAATAGGGAACTTTTCCCAATAAATCCATGTAGCTTCCCGCAGATAGGATATAGACGTTATCATACTGATCCGCGAGACTCTACTTAGACACTTGCTCTTGTACCAATGACACTAGTGAACCTAGGGATCTAATACTAAGTTGTCATAACCTAATTTCTCTGGTCATAATGGCACCTATAACCCCAGTAGGTGCACCAATTCCCATAGCTTGAAATGGTTAGTAATAGGCTACTACCTAAGCGAACACGCACAATAAGAAGAAGCAAATAAATAAAGCAACACGGAAGGAGAACAACCAATATATAAAAGAAAAGGAACTACACTATCCCACGATCTAGTATCGATAGTATATGAGCCTCTAATAGAATAAAAGTACTAGAGATAACAAAATAAAATATACAATTGTCTCTGAATAAACAAAGAGTAGCAGTGCCAAAAGATGAGATATGGTCAAGCCCCATCCATTAGGATCTCACCTTAGTCTCTAATATCCAAAAGCTATAGGAGAATTCACGCGATCACTGACAAAAGCTCACACTAGGATCTGCACCAAAAAGATGCAGAAGTGTAGTATGAGCACCTATTGCAAAGTAATGGATACCTAGTAGGCATCACGGGATGACAGTGCACATGAAAGATATAAAAGTAGTAAATAGCAGACAACGAAGAAATTAGTCACATAATCAATAGAAGAAAGAACATGAAAACTAGCACGGATAGAAGACAAAGAGAATACCAGCATACTATGCTTGCACAAAAGATATAAATAACACATAACACAGGTGAAGGAAAGGAGAACACATCTGGATCCTTGCAACAATAATATATAAAGAGAGAGTTAAAGAAGAAAGTGGCAGTATACTGGTAACCTCAATAAAAGAGAAGGAGGAAATGTCAAGTAAACAAACTGTAACACCCTAGAAATCCTAAGCCTAGAACTAGCCCAAAAAACTTAAAATTTTGAACTATCCAAGCGAGATCAGGAACCACGGACCAGTTCCACGGGTCGTGGAACAGTCCACAGACCGTGGTTCCCATCCATGGAATCAGTCCTATAGACCAGTCTCTTAGAACCCAAACCATGAACCAAGTCCATGGACCATGAACAGGACCACGGGTCATGAAATTGCCTCGTGGAACTCATACCTGAGACCCAACTGTCCCTCAGGAACAATGATTGGGTTCCACGAACCATGGATGGTTCCACAGGCCGTGAACCCAAGTTGTAAAACTCAGACCTGAGGGTCATCATTCCCCCAGGAACCATGATTGGGGTTCCACGAGCCATGGATAGTTCCACGGGTCGTGAACCTGGAACTCAGACCCGCAGTATGACAAAAATACCCAAGAAATGATAACGATCTCAATCGAGTGACTAAAATCAATACCGGAAACACGGAATTCAACAACACAAAATAAAGATAGTGGAGAAATTAAGATGAGAATTAGAAGAAATTGAGATGAGAATAGAAGAAAGAAAGGCTAATTGAATCAACAATCAACCAAGGGAGAAGAGAACTCAATCAAATGCATGAGAAACCAAATTGAATCCACAAGATGATAACTCGATGATCAATTAAGCAAAGAAGATAACACAAGCAATTTGGGAATCCACCCTAATCACTCATTCTAAACTAATAATTGGAATTGAACCCAATCAATATCCTAACCTAAAATATCAAGTCTATTCAAAATAATTCAATCATAAAAAATCTAAGTATGAAAATGGCTAACGCAACTATTTATAGTTATTGCCTTTACACAAATAGCCTATTACAAAAATAGCCCAAAAGTGACTATTTTGGAAATAACCCATAAGGGCCCTTCTTGATTGCTCAAATGGCATCTTGATCACCCATGGCCTTATGTATTTATTGCTCCATAGCTTCCTCCGGGCTCCAAGCTACCATTCATATACAAGCCCCTCAAATTATGCTCCAAGCTAACCAAGATCGTACCATCCTCCCCTTCTTCAAAAGGATTCGTCCTCGAATCCGAACCTTGCAAAAAACATAAGAAGGACAAACAACAAATATATCCTCATAGCATGAGGTTTAGCACACGGGTTATCAACCATACCAACTTGCCAAGGAGGCACACATTTAAAATACAACCAATTATCCTTTGTGTCAAATAAGATTAGAACATACAAAGGATCCGGCTATAAGAAATATCATGGAACAAAGAAACCTCAAAGGTCCTAAGATACAATTGCTTCCCTATTCCCCCATAAGACCATACCAAATGTGGTGTCTCCATTGGTTCAAAGACCCATGAGTATTTACCGGGGTCAAAGATATAAAAGGCCCACATAGTTTGGTCACAAAGGCAAATGGACCAACCCAAGAAACCCCTACCTCTATATAAAACAAATCCCATACAAACATGGATATCATCATATGCAAAGAGGTAGTAGAGAAAGGTGTTACTTAAATGAACCTCATCCAAGGTGTGCCCACATATAGAATCACCCTTTGATCCACAAGCATTAAGGCCTTGATCAAGAGTGGGGTCACACAAGAATGAAGTGGTCATTAGAAAACATACACCCCTTTCCTTTTGACCACTAACCCCTCCAATAGACGTACGATCATCTTTCAAGAAGAGAGTTTCGTCTTTGGAAAGTGTGTCATCATACCATAGTGGATTCTCAATCACTTGGTAGCCTTCAAGAGGGGCTACACTTTCATCATTCCAAAACACATCACTATGCATTTCATCTTCATTAGTCATGTCAAGCTCAATCAAGGGATTATCCTTAAAAACATACTCCACCTCAAAATCCTCATGACAAGAATTAGAAATGGAATCAACACTCAAGGAATCATCACCTCTAAGTAAAGATCCTACATGACTAACTATATGACCAACTATATCATTACCATTACTAAATTGAGATTCATTTATCACATCACACAACTCCTCAATTAGTAGGTCATCATTACAAGCAAGTTGGTCAACACCACAATGAACACTAATTGGTAGCATATCAAGCTCAAAAGAATCACACACATGATTACCATCATTATATCCAACTAGCATTTGACTACCCCCATTACATGACAATACATTTTCACTCAAGTCACAAGTGCTAACACTAGATGGACTCAAATTGATCTTACTAGAAGAATTAGTCAAGTCATCTATAGGATCAACTAGTGTTTGGGCACTCACAACAATGGCATCATCATCATGCAACAAGGTGTCATCAAGATCATCACAAGGTAAAGGCTCTTTAAGCTCACACATATACAAGCTATCACTTACACTCAATTGTCCACTAACCACACAATGATCTTCCAGGTTCAATAAAGTGCAAGAGTTAGCTTTGTTACCTTGTAGCTCATAGGAAGAATTGTCTTCACCCTGGTTACAAACATTTGAGCACAATTGCTTTCTTTGAAATCTTTCAACCACCTCATGATGTTCCACATTTTGAGGTTCCACAATAGGTTTGCTTCCAAGAATACCTGCACAAGAATTAAGACAACTAGAAAAAGAAGAGAGGGTACAAAAGTTAGTATAAGGTTGTGACAACCCTCTCACATCACTCCACACAACCTCTCTTTTTCCACTCTAGATTTGTCACTTATCACACCCTTACTCCTCTCAATCTTTTGTCTCTCAATTTCATTGGAGTTCGGACAAGCGCCAAGTATCCCTTGTGAAGGGTTAGATGATCCCTTCACTTCAAACTTCCACTTTGGTGCACAAGGTGTGGATGTTTTGACTTCCATGTTCAACTCCTTAGTGGGTTCATCTTCATGAGGAGTAGTTTTCTTCAACATCTTTTGTAACTCCTCGGGATTAAGATTGGCAACCCATCGAATGACCTTGTCAACTCCTCTTTGTATGGCATCCCCTAATTCTTTAATTCTTAAAGATTCAAGATCCCTCACCGGAAGGGGCTCATTGATTTCACTCTACTTTCATGGCTTATTGATCCTTCAATTCTACCTCCAACATCATTACCATAAGGAGAACAAGTCACATTATAAGGAGAATAAGAAGTATAAGTTCTTGCATTCCAAGAAGTAGAGGATGTTCTTCTCCTATGGTTCACATAACGTCTTCGAATTGGTTGCACCCACACATCTATACCCCCTCGACTAGGATAGGAAGTAGCACAAGATAAGGATGGTAATTCATCTTCACAATATCCCCTTCTATCACAATCTTCCTCAAATGATTCATAAGAAATATGGGAGAAAGCATCGTACCTCACATCGTCTGCATCACCATGGTGTGTAATATGAGATTCCCCATACTCTTCATCTTCACTATCAGATTTACAATAAGATACTTCTACTCCTTCATGTTCATCATAAGAGCCATAAGCCCCATTCATTTCACATTCATTTTCGAAGTAGAAGTTCTCACAATCATATAACTCATGATCACAATCATAGCCTTCATAAGATTCCCCTTCAAAAGATTCCGAGGCTATGGATGACATCCTTCCTTATACCTCCTTTTGTACCTACAAAACTAGCAAACAAGTTAGTAATAAAATCTTCGCGCCACTCATTATGTAAGCTCTCAACTCACCTACTATGGCTTCTTTCCCAAATTGATAGTGTTACTAGTTTTGCTCAATCAATTCAAGGTTATCTAACCTTGTGGAGGAATGGATCCTTGTGACTCTTGAAAGAAGGACGACTTGAATGACTCTAAACGGACTTGAATCAAGAAATTAATCAACGAAACAAGACAAGAAAAGAAGGAAGAAGAAGCACGGAAGAATTTGGACTCAAGAATTAAGTAACAAAAGTAGGAGAAACTACTTGTTGTTGCTTAATTTGGAGAATCAAAGAGATGATTTGATGTTTTAAAACTAGTTAACAAGTAATTAAAGATGTTAATTAGTTGTTAATTAGTAGAGAAATAGAAGAAAAATGAGTGTAGAAGAAGAAATTTGAAGTTTGGACACTTAGAAAATTTTTGAGGTCTTAAGAGTTCCAACACTTAGAAAAATTTTGGGGTCCCAAAATTTGAAGCATTCTGTCCAAGTTTGCAAGTGTGCATTTCAGCCCCCAAAACTTTTTCTAAGGGGCAGATTTGGTCTTTTGGAATTTTTTTTTTTTTTTTTAAAATTCCACTTGTGGACCCAACAAACATCTTTGACCACTTTGACTTGGAAAAGTTAAATCAAATGTACCTTTTGGCTTCTTCTTCTTCAAGATGTTCTTGATGAATATCAAAAACACCTAGAACACCAAGAACATACACTAAACACCAACACCTTCAAATCAACTCGGAATTGGCTCAAACTTTAGGATTAGCTTCCCCTCGACTTAGGGAACAAACCCCAATAGTTTTTAAGCTCCAATTTCTCCCCAATCCAAAGACCCACTTTTCAAGTTTGCAAGTTTTCAAAACTTCAAAGTCCTTCAATGACAACTTCACTTCTACAACTCCAAATTGAATATAATTTGAAATCTAGACTCAAAAAATACTAGGGAACAAGAATCTAGTGTCAAAAACAAGAACTCAAACAAGAAAAAATTTCGTTTTTTTTTTTGGAAGATTTTTTTTTTTTTGAATTTTGAAGATATCAAATTTCCAAGACTTAGATTTATGGAAACAAACCTAAACCGAGCTCTGATACCAAATGATAACGATCTCAATCGAGTGAATAAAATCGATACCAAAAATACGGAATTCAACAACACAAAATAAAGATAGTGGAGAAATTAAGATGAGAATTAGAAGAAATTGAGATGAGAATAGAAGAAAGAAAGGCTAATTGAATCAACAATCAACCAAGGGAGAAGAGAACTCAATCAAATGCATGAGAAAACCAAATTGAATCCACAAGATGATAACTCGATGATCAATTAAGCAAAGAAGATAACACAAGCAATTCGGGAATCCACCCTAATCACTCATTCTAAACTAATAATTGGAATTGAACCCAATCAATATCCTAACCTAAAATATCAAGTCTATTCAAGACAATTCAATCATCAAAAATCTAAGTATGAAAATGGCTAAGGCAACTATTTATAGTTATTGCCTTTACACAAATAGCCTATTACAAAAATAGCCCAAAAGTGACTATTTTGGAAATAACCCACAAGGGCCCTTCTTGATTGCTCAAATGGTATCTTGATCACCCATGGCCTTATGTATTTGTTGCTCCATAGCTTTCTCCGGGCTCCAAGCTACCATTCATATACAAGCCCCTCAAATTATGCTCCAAGCTAACCAAGATCGTACCATCCATGATAGGGTTCTACGGGTTGTGAAAGCATCCACGGACTGTGGAACCTGGTCATGAATTTTCCAGTAGTTTTTAAGTTAGTTTCTCAGGGGTATTTTAGACCTTTCCTTTTTTTTTTTGCTCTGACTATAAATAGTCTTAGGCTTATTTTATTAAGTCTAAACCTCCAAAACACACCAGTTCTCCTCATTCCTCCTCTCAAGTCATAAAAAAACATTCTTCTCCAAAATTTCAGACCTAGGGCTTTCTCCTCCAAGCTTCAACTTTAGATTTTCTTGAAGAATCTCCTTCTACTAGGTATGTGGGTATTCAGTAAGGGTTTAGTCCACCCTTATTCCCAAAAAAAACTCTCAGCTTTTTTTTACAGTTTTCCATGAATTTAAGAACTAGGGTTCCTACCAAATTATGCAAATTCTTCTAGGATTTAGTTCTTATAATTCTCACATGATTTATATCCTGATTTATAGAAATTGCAATATGTTTTAATGATTTGCATGAGTTTTCTCCATGACTTGAGAAATCAGGAAATTAGTCTTAAATTATAGGATTTTTCTAAATTATTGTATTTTCTCAAAACTTCAACCTAGATTATCAGTATGAGTTTTAAAAGGAAAATTTAGCCAGTTTTTAGGCTACTACAACATTTCAAAAAAATAGAGATTTCAGACTAGTGTAGCCCTGACTCAAAAACTCAGGATTTCAGTTTTAAAATGAGCTATTAGTATTCAGTTTGTGAGTAGTGTTTAGCACCAAGTTGGATCAAGGTTCAGCATACCCTTAAAGTCCCATAACTATGTGCCCCCATAGGTCATTTAGCCCTTCAGTTGGGCCTCAGAAATAGTGATTACACCAGCCAAGCCTTTACACCCTGGCAAGGTATATTGGGTCCTCATGATAGGGTGTATACATCGGACTCCACGTTTAGCTCATGTGGTTTATGTCGGTTAATAGACTCTCCTACAGTGTTAGTTTCAGTAATGTGCATTAGGACCTCAGTTATGGTTACTTTCATCTTTCAGCATGTTTTTAGATTACTCTTGCATTTTAGTAGTTTATGCATGATTATATTTTGGGCTTATGTACTATAATTTAGTTTAGTTAACAGCTTTTCAGTATTTTAGTATATTTACATTTCAATCAGCCTTGCATATCCCTCATGCTCAGTACATTTAAAGTACTGACGCATACTTTATGTACTGCATTCTATCATGATACAAGTTTAGGTTCTTAGTTTTAGCCACGTGATTAGAGAATACCGGTGCCACCTCAGTAATAACCAGCGGTGAGTCCTAATCATCCAAGGACATATCTTTTACATGCTTTTTGAGTTAGTTCGTTTGTCCTTATTTTTAGTATTTGGAGTTAGCTGGGGGCTTGTACCAACAACTCATCAGTATTAGAGGCTTTCAGACATAGAGTCAGACTTCTGCTCATGTAGTTCAGTTGATTTTCAGACAAACTATCATTTCAGATTTTTTTAGAATCATTATTCTTTTCAGTTATGATTTATTCAATATGCTTCCATTTGTTTAGAATTATATTCAGTATGCTTATGATATGCTAGTTTCAGGGTTAGCTTGGGGTCACTTCTGATCCTAAGTCATGTGTTACATCTAGGGGCTAGCCTCGGGGCGTGACAAACTTGGTATCAGAGTATCAGGTTTAAGAGTCCTAGGGTGTCTGAAATCCACAATAAGTAGAGTATCTTTCATGGGTGTGAACCGCACCATACTTATGAGGGAGAGGCTACGAGGTGTTTTAAGAAAAACTTCACTTCTTTCATTATCTTTATCATGCAATAAAGTTTAGTTCAGTTTCTCCTCTCTAATCCATTCATTATGCATTTCAGATCATGCCTCCTTATAGAGCTAACACCTGCAATACTAATGCTAATCCTCCAGCCCTGAACCATGAGGTTACGAATGCGGAGTTCCATAATGCGATCCAGTTGTTGGCTCAGACTGTAGCCAATCAGGCTAATCAGCAGGCCCCAGTTCTTGTAAACTAAAATGATGGGTCAGCTGTAGCCTAGGTCTAAGATTTTGTTCACATAAATCTGCCAGAGTTTCTAGGGTCAATGATTGGTGAAGACCCACATAATTTAATTGACGAGATCAAGAAGATTCTTGAGGTAATGTAAGTGGCGGGTACTGATAACATTGAGTTAGTATCCTATCAACTCAAGGATGTGGCTCACATTTGGTTCACTCAGTGGAAAGACAACAGGGGTGTAAATGCAGCTCCTGTAAAATAGGATTATTTTACTGGAGCTTTTCTGGATAGGTTCTTCCTTAGAGAGTTGAGAGAGGCTAAGGACCAAAAGTTTATGAATTTGAGACAGGAATCAATGTTGGTCTAGGAATATGGGTTGAAGTTCAATCAGCTTTCCAGGTATGCTCCATCTATGATGGCTGATCCGAGGGCATAAATGGGCAAGTTCTTGTATGGGGTATTCGACTTGGTGAAAAATAGAGTGCATGAATGCTATGTTATTAGGGGATATGGATATCTCTAGACTGATGACCCATGCTCAGCAGGTTGAGAAAGATAATCTTAAGGAGATGGCAAAGGATAGTAAAAAGGCTAGGACAGGCAACTATGAATATTCTCAGCAGAGTTCGGGCGGTGGAAATTGCTCATAGTTTTAGTAGAGGTTTTCAGCCCCAGTGCCTTTATTAGCTAGTGCTCCATCTCCCAGACCTTGATAGGATCAGAAAAAGTGAGCACTAGGCTCTAAATCTCAGGGCAGTGTTTCAAGTAACCGTACTTTTCCAGCCTGCCCCAAGTGTGGTAAAAATCATCTAGGTGAGTGTCTTGCTGGCTGAGAGGGGTGTTTAAGGTGTGGTCATCTAGGCATAGGTTGAAGGAGTGCCCTTCCACCAGGCAAGGAAAAAGAGGTAACAAAGCTGAGTCTACCATTTCAGCAACTCCAGTAGGTCGCACAGCTCAATAGAGTGCTACTTCTGGCATAGGTGGCGATCAATGTCAGAACCGTCTCTATGCCATGTCTTCATGCCAGGATCAGAAGAGTTTACTAGATATAGTCACTAGTATGTTATCAGTCTTCTCTCTTGATGTTTATGCCTTGTTAGATCCAAGGGCTTCCTTATATTTCGTGACCCCATATATTACATGTAAATTTAGAGTCAGTCCAGAAATCCTCCCAGAACCCATCCTAGTCTCTATTCCAGTTGGTGAATCAGTCCTAGCTAATAGGGTGTACAGAAATTGCCTAGTCTCGGTCCTTCATAGAATCACCTCAGTAGATTTAGTAGAGTTAGATATGACTGACTTCGATGTCATTCTTGGCATGGATTGGCTACATGCTTGTTATGCCTCAGTCGACTATAGAACCAGAGTTGTGAAATTCCAGTTTCCAAATGAGCCTATCTTAGAGTGGCAGGGTAGTCCTCCTTTATCAAAAGGTTACTTCATATCCTACCTCAAAGCTAGAAAGATGATCTCAAAGGGTTATATCTACCATATAGTCTGGGTTAAGGATTCTGAGTCTGAAACCCCACCTTTCTAGTTAGTTCTAATAGTTAATGAGTTTCCAGAGGTGTTTCCTGAATATCTGCCTGGAGTCCCTCCTGAGAGAGAGATCGACTTTGGGATAGACCTTCTTCCAGATACGCAGCCCATTACTCTATTCCTCCTTATAGAATTGCTCCAGCTGAGCTTAAGGAGTTGAAAGAATAGCTTAAAGACCTCCAAGATAATGGCTTCATCAGACCCAGTATCTCTCCATTGGGTGCTCCAGTTCTCTTCATGCGTAAGAAAGATAGTTCTCTCATGATGTGTATAGACTACCGTCAGTTGAACAAGGTCACAATCAAGAATAAGTATCCCATCCCCAGGATTGATGACTTGTTCGACCAGCTTCAGGGTGCCAGCTACTTCTCCAAGATTGACCTCAGATTCGGTTATCATCAGCTCAGAGTTAGAGAGTGTGACATTCCGAAGACATCCTTCAGAACTTGGTATGGTCACTACAAATTTATGGTTATATCTTTTGGACTAATAAATGCCCCTGCAGCTTTTATGGACTTGATGAACAGGGTGTTCAAGTAGTATTTGAACATGTTCGTTATTGTCTTTATAGATGATATTCTAGTCTACTCGCGGAGTGAGAAGAAGCATGCTAATTATTTAAGAGTGGTGCTGCGAACTCTCAAGGATCGATATTTATTCACCAAATTTAGTAAATGTGAGTTTTGGTTGCAGTCAATCATCTTTCTAGGTCATGTAGTGTCTAAGGAGGGTATTTGAGTGGATTCTTAGAAGATAGAGGCAGTAGAGAATTGGCCTAGACCCACCTCTCCAACAGACATTAGGATATTTTTGGGTTTGGCTGGTTACTACAGGAGATTTGTTGAGGGTTTTTCATCCATAGCTTTTCCATTGACTAGGCTGACTCAGAAGAAGGTCAAGTTCTAGTGGTCAGATGAGTGTAAGAAAAACTTCCAAGAGTTGAAAACTATATTGACCACAACCCCAGTTTTGACTCTGCCAGAGGGTTCAAATGGTTTTATAGTATACTGTGATGCATCCAGAGTAGACCTCGGTTGTGTTCTGATGCAGCATGGTAAAGTCATTGCATATGTCTCCAGACAGCTTAAGAATCATGAGTAAACTACTCGACTCGTGATCTTGAGTTAGCAACAGTGGTCTTTGCTTTGAAGATTTGGAGACACTACTTGTATGGTGTCCATGTAGATGTGTTTACTGACCATAAGAGCCTTCAATATGTATTCACCCAGAAAGAACTAAATCTTCATCAGAGAAGGTGGCTAGAGCTTCTTAAGGACTATGACATGAGCGTGCTTTACCATCCGGGTAAGGCTAATATAGTAGCGGATGCACTTAGCAGGTTGTCCATGGGTAGTGTGTCACAAGTTGAGAGAGGAAAGAATGAATTATCCAAGGATGTTCACAGGCTTGCTCGGTTAGGGGTTCGCCTCACTGGTTCATTAGAAGGTGGCGTCATTGTTAAAAATGGGTCAAAGTTTTCATTGGTAGCCAAGGTGAAGGAAAAGAAAGACAGTGATCCCATCTTACTTTAGCTAAAAGGTGTTGTCCAGCAGTAGAGAGTAGAGGTTTTTACCCAAGGGGGAGATGGTGTACTTCATTATCAGGGTCGATTATGTGTTCCTAATGTAGGTGACTTGAGGTAGCAGATTTTGACAGAGGCTCATAGCTCCATGTATTCCAACCATCCTGGTGCCACCAAGATGTGCCGTGACCTATGGGAAGTCTATTGGTGGAATGGTATGAAGAGGAACATTGCTGATTTTATGGATAAGTGTTCCAATTGTCAGCAAGTGAAGGTAGAATATCAATGACCAGGTGGTATGACTCAGGAGATGGACATTCCAACTTGGAAGTGGGAGGTGATCAATATGGACTTTATTACAGGCTTACCTCGTACTCGCAGACAACATGATTCTATTTGGGTGATTGTAGATAGGCTGAATAAGTCAGCCCACTTCTTAGCTGTCAAGACTATCGATTTAGCAGAGGACTATGCCAGACTCTATATCTGTGAGATAGTCAGGTTTCATGGAGTTCCCTTATCTATTATCTCAGATAGGGGTACTCAGTTCACATCTCAGTTTTGGAGATCGTTTCAGAAGGGTCTTGGTACTTAGGTTAGTCTTAGTACAACTTTTCACCCGTAGACAGATGGTCAGGCAGAGCTTACTATTCAGACCTTAGAGGACATGTTGAGAGCTTGCATAATCGACTTTAAAGGTAGTTGGGATGATCACTTACCTCTTATAGAGTTTGCCTATAATAACAATTTTCACTCTAGGCCCCGTATGAGGCACTTTATGGGCGGAGGTGTAGATCACCTATAGGCTATTTTGAGGTTGGTGAATCAGCTTTGATAGGGCCAAATTCAGTCCATGAGACTATGGATAAGGTTCAGCTTATTAGAGAAAGGTTGAAGGGGGCTCAAAGTCGTCAGAAATCTTATGAAGATGTGGGAAGAAGGGAGCTAGAGTTTGAGGTTGATGATTGAGTTTTTCTGAAAGTGTCACCCATGAAGGGTGTGATGAGATTCGGTAAGAAGGGGAAGCTTAGTCCCCCATATGTAGGCCCTTACAGGATTCTAAGGAGAGTTGGCAAGGTGGATTATGAATTAGAGTTGCTCGCAGACTTAGCATCGGTGCACCCAGTCTTCCATGTATCCTTGTTAAAGAAATGCATTGGTGATCCAGCTTTAGTTGTGTTCTTAGAGAGCGTGGGTGTGAAGGACAGTCTCTCTTACAAAGAGGTCCCAGTTCAAATCCTTGATCGTCAGATTCAGAGGCTGAGAAATAAGGAAGTCGCTTCAGTAAAAATTCTTTGGAGGAACCAATTAGTTGAGGGAGCTACTTGGGAAGGAAAAGCATCATGATGACCAAGTACCCACACCTCTTCCTTTGCGATCCAGCTTCAGCTTAAGGTAATAGTTCCTCTCCAGTTTCTCAGCTTATTCTCATGCGTATTTCAGTCTCAGTATCATGTTCCATCAGCTATTCATGAATTTTAGAACTCTTTCATGCACTTAGAACCTATTTCAGCTAGAAATCAACTTTTAATACTCAGTGGTAGGGATTGCAGCTCCTTCCCTCCAAACTCAGCTTGTTGTAGTCTTTATTCGAGGATGAATGATCCCAAGGGGGAGATATTGTAACACCCAAGAAATCCTAAGCCTAGAACTATCCTAGAAAACTTAAAATTTTGAACTGTCCATGCCAGATCAGGAACCACGGACCAGTTCAACGGGTTGTGGAACAGTCCATGGACCGTGGTTCCCATCCATGGAATCAGTCCGGCAGACTAGTCCCTCAGAACCCAAAACACGAACCAAGTCCATGAACCGTAAATAGGACCATGGGTCATGAAATGGCCTCGTGGAACTCAGACCTGAGACCCAACTGTCCCTCAGGAACCACAATTGGGTTCCACGGACCGTGGATGGTTCCACGGACCGTGGATGGTTCCACGGGTCGTGAACCCAAGTTGTAGAAATCATACCTGAGGGTCATCATTCCCCCAGGAACCACGATTAGGGTTCCATGAGCTGTGGATGGTTCCACGGGTCTTGAACCCAAGTCTTGGAACTCAGACCCGCAGTATGACAAAAGGTCCTAGGAACCACGACAGGGTTCTAGGGGTCGTGGAAGCATCCACGGACCGTGGAACTTGGTCGCAAATTTTCCAGTAGTTTTTAAGTTAGCTTCTCAGGGGTATTTTAGACCTTTCCTTTTATTTTAGCTCCAACTATAAATAGTCTTAGGCTTATTTTATTAACTCTAAACCTCCAAAACACGTCAGTTCTCCTCATTCCTCTTTTCAAGTCAGAAAAAAGCGTTCTTCTCCGAAATTTCCGACCTAGGGCTTTCTCCTCCAAGCTTCAACTTCAGATTTTCTTGAAGAGTCTCCTTCTACCAGGTATGTGGGTATTCAGTAAGGGTTTAGTCCACCCTTATGCCCAAAAAAAACTCTCAACTTTTTTACAGTTTTCCATGAATTTAAGAATTAGGTTTCCTACTCAATTATGCAAATTCTTCTAGGATTTAGTTCTTATGATTCTCACATGATTTATATCCTACTTTATAGAAATTGCAATATGTTTTAATGATTTGCATGAGCTTTCCTCATGACTTGAGAAATCAGAAAATCAGTCCTAAATTGTAGGATTTTTCTAAAGTATTGTATTTCCTCCAAACTTTAACCTAGATTATCAGTATGAGTTTTAAAAGCGGAATTTAGCCAGTTTTTAATCTACTACAACATTTCAGAAAAATAGAGATTTCAGACTAGGGTAGCCCTTACTCAAAAAATCAGGATTTCAGTTTTAAAATGAGCTATTAGTATTCAGTTTGGGAGTAGTGTTTAGCACCGAGTTGGACCAGGGTTCAACATACCCTTAAAGTCCCAAAACTACGTGCCTCTATAGATCATTTAGCACCTCAGTTGGGCCTCAGAAATAGTGATCACACCAACCATGCCTTTATACCCTGGCAAGGTATATTAGGTCCTCTCGATGGAGCATATACATCAGACTCCACATTTAGCTCACGTGGCTTATGTCGGTTAATAGACTCTCCCACAGTGTTAGTTTCAGTAATGTGCATTAGGACCTCAGTTATGTTTACTTTCATCTTTCAACATGTTTTTAGATTACTCTTGCATTTCAGCTGTTTATGCATGATTATATTTTGGGCCTATGTACTACAGTTTAGTTTAGTTTACAGCTTTTCAGTATTTTAGCATATTTACATTTCAGTCAGCCTTACATATCCCTCATGCTCAGTACATTCGAAGTACTGATGCATACTCTATGTGATGTATCCTATCATGATGCAGGTTCAGGTTCTCAGTTTTAGTCGCATGATTAGTGTATATCGGTGCCACCTCAGCAGCAGCCAGTGGTGAGTCCTCATTATTCGAGGACATATCTTTTACATGCTTTTTGAGTTAGTCAGTTTGTCCTTATTTTTAGTATTTGGAGATAGTTGAGGGCTTGTCCCAGCAGCTCATCAGTATTAGAGGCTTTCAGACATAGAGTCAAACTTCATCTTATAGTTAGTTGATTTTCAGATAGACAATCATTTCAAATATTTTTAGAATCATTATTCTTTTCAGTTATGATTTATTCAATATGCTCCCATTTGTTTAGAATTATATTCAGTATGCTTGTGATATGACAGTTTCAGGGGTAGCTTGGGGTCACTTGTGATCCTAAGTCCCGTGTTACATCTAGGGGCTAGCCTAGGGGTGTGACACAAACTCATGCTTAAAACAATACTATAAATGAAGTCATGCTAATAACACCACTCCAAGATAAGAATAATCGAAAGAAACCTCACAAGTATAACCCTAGGATAGAACAAGCTGCACCATAATTAACTGGAAGGCCACTAATCAGTGCCACAATGAGATAGAACCTGCTAACTCATCAATGATCAAAGTCCATATAATCAGAACCACAAAAAAAGATAGAATCCACTAATCTACTAATAGTTTGGAGCCTCTAGCTAAGACTGTTACTATCGTCGTGCCTAGTGTATCCCCAGTTATGTGGAAGGGTTCTGTTAGCCATGCGCTGCCTGGGATCATCTCTTATCTTTAAGCTAGGAAGCTGATTTCGCAAGGGTGTTTGGCTTACTTTGCATATGTCCGAGATGCTAGTGCCAACCCTTCTTCCCTCAAGTTTGTTCCTGTGGTTAGAGACTTCTTAGATGTGTTACCTACCGATCTGCGAGGCCTTCCACCTGAGAGACATAATGATTTTGCTATTGAGTTAGAGCCGGGCACCTGGCCCATTTCTATTTCTCCCTATTGTATGTCTCCTGCTGAGTTGAGAGGGCTTAAGGAGCAGCTCCAGGATTTGTTAGCTAAGGTGTTCATTAGACCGAGTGTGTCGCCTTGGGGTGCTCCTATTCTATTTGTTAAGAAGAAGAATGGGTTAATGCAGATGTGTATTGATTATTCTTAATAGGGTTACTATGAGAAATGGGTATTTGATGCCGCGTATTGATGATTTATTTGATCAGCTCCAGGGTTTATCCGTGTTTTCGAAGATAAATTTGAGGTCAGGTATCACACCCCGAGGCTACCCCTAGATGTAACATGGGACCCCGGACCACAAGTGTTCCAAGCTAACCCTTGGTCATAGCATAACTCAGATAAATCAATAGATAAGCAGAAGCATAATAGGAAGATCCAAAATAAAATATATAGATAATCAAGTCGAATAGGAATACACATCCAAAGAGGAAACCTGAATATTGTCTATGTCTGAAAAGCCTCTAAATGTCATACAGAGTTGCTGGGATAAGACCCCAGCTAACTCAAAAATTTAAAATTAAAACATAAAGATGGATACTCTATCTCAAGCCCTCGAATAATGAGGATTCACCAAAATTAGTTGAAGGTCTGGCATAGTCTAGCCACGAGTCTGAGGCAGGTGCCTGAATCTGCATCGTAAAAGGATGCAGCGCAAAATACATCAGTACTATAGGATGTACTAAATATATGAGATAAGCAGGAATCTGAGATAAACATGCTAAATAAATTTGTAAAGCTGAACTCATGCTATAAGTGTAAAACTGAAATGCAAGAGACTCAATGAAATGCCAAAACAAGTTATACAAATATCATAGTAATCATAATAGTCCTGAAATCTGAAGGCAAAGAGTCAATGCATTTTAAAACCTGATACTATTTCTGTAGGAGGTTCTCTAACCAACATAGACCATGTAAGCTACATGGAATCTGATGTATACGCCCCATCGAAAGGACCCAATATACCTTGCCAGTGTATAAAGGCATGACTGTGGCGTGATCACTAAATTTGATGCCCAACTGAGGGGGCTTAGAACGTATGGGGGAACGTAGTTCTGGGACTAAGGGTACTCTCACCCTGTCTAACTCAGTGCGAATACTACTCCTAAAACATATACATATAGCTCATAATACTTGTGACATGTATGATGTCAAAACTGTTCATAACTTAGGTAGACATATCTGGATGCCAAACCTTTCATAAAACATAGAGACATATATAATATCCAAAACTGTTGGAAAAGCATAAGGACATATCTGATTTCATGCAATTCACAAGTCATGAATCTTAAAGCTTTGAAAAACCATAATTCAAGATATACTTTCCTTTCTAATATCATAGCTTAAAGAATTAGGTATGCATTTTCATAAAAATAGAGGTCATGTTATCAAAACATACCCATTTTACTTGAAGACATGCAATTCAATGAAATTATGCTAAAAATTCATCATCAGCATAAGGGCTTTTGAAATCAACTGAAGAACTTCAATTAAATCATAGATATGTAGTGAGAAATCATGAATTGATGCCTTAAGAGAAGACCCATAACTTTCTTTTCCAATTTAAATAAGAACCCTAATTTAGAAATTCATAAATTCAATTTAGAAGATTGGGTTTTGGGAATAAGGGTGGAGGGAATCCCTTATTGAATACCCACATACCTTGATTGAAGCTAACCCAACTGAAATTGAAAAGATATGGAGGCTTGAACTTGGAGCTTGAGACTTGGAGCTTTGGAGAGGTTTTTTCCCTTTTTTGAAGATGAATGAGTTAATGATAAGGGACTTAGGCTAATAAGTTTAGAAATCATGCTAAGAATGGCCAAAACAACCTCACTTAGGGGTTAAAAGGGTGGGAAATGACTAAAATACCCCTGGGACATAATTAGGAAAAAGATGGAAAAAGTTGACTTTCAGGGACCACTGATGGATTCCACGAGTCGTAGACCAAACCACGGCTTGTGGTTTCCATTCATGAATCATGGCCAAAGGAACAAGCTGCAGAAGCCAAACTACGGGTCAACAGGATGGACTCGTAGAATGGACTACGGCTCATAGACCTAAGTCGTGATTCCTGGGGATATTGATGGCCTCTGATCAGGTTCCACGAGTCAACAAGATGGTTCGTAGTTCAAACTATGGTCCGTAGACTTGACTCGTAGTTCCTTAGAATCAGTCAGTCCTCAGGTCTGGTACCACGAGTTGACAGGATGGGCCGTAGACTGAACTATAGTCCGTAGAATTAACTCGTGGTTCTCAGATCAGAGTCTGAACTTGGCAGACTTAAATCATGGCTCCATTTCATGACCCGTGCGTGGTTTGGACCCGTAAACTCTAAAAGTTGAAATTTTTTCTGAGATTCTGAGTTTAATAGCTGAATAAGTTTCTGGGGTGTTATAATATCTCCTCCTTGGGATCATTCATCCTCGAATGAAATCTAAACAAGGGAAAACTGAAGAGAAAATAGTAAAACCAGTCAACAACACATAAAATCTGAAGAATCAAACATGAAAACTGAGCTTGCAACTTAAAACATGACTGAATCAACTTTGAAAAACATGCATGCATACTAAGATCATGAGGGGAATTGATGGAATAGAGTGGAATAGACATGTTAATGAGGAAACTACTACCTCAAGCTGAAATAGAGTCGGAAGGAAAGAGATGAGGGTACTTGGCTTTCATGGCTGATTCTGCTTCCTAAGTAGCTCCCTCAACTAGCCGATTTCTCTAAAGGACCTTTACTGAAGTGACTTCTTTGTTTCTCAACCTACAACCTGATGATTAAGAATATTTACGGGAACCTCCTCATAAGTGAGACTATCCTTCACACCCACATCCTCCAAATGATTAATCAAGGACGGATCACCAACACACTTTTTCAACAAGGAAACATGGAAAACCGGATGAACCGCTTCTAAATTTGTTGGCAACTCCAACTCATAAGCAACACTACCAACTCTTCTCAGAATCTGATATGGACCTACAAAAAGGGGATTAAGCTTCCCTTTATTGCCAAATCTCATCACACCCTTCATGGGTGACACCTTCAGAAAAACCCAATCATTAACTTCAAATTCCAACTCCCTCCTCCTCACATCTGCATATGATTTCTATTGACTCTGAGCGGTCTTCAACCTTTACC
Source organism: Jaltomata sinuosa (assembly GCA_003996215.1). Classification (NCBI taxonomy): domain Eukaryota; kingdom Viridiplantae; phylum Streptophyta; class Magnoliopsida; order Solanales; family Solanaceae; genus Jaltomata; species Jaltomata sinuosa. The sequence continues at coordinate 37,345 of QJPP01001438.1, forward strand.
TAATAATTTGAACCTTCTCCATAGTCTCATGAATCGAATTTGGACCAATCAAGGCTGCCTCACCTACCTCAAACCAACCAATAGGAGACCTACACCTTCGACCATAAAGTGCCTCATAGGAGTCATCTGGATGCTAGAATGAAAGCTGTTGTTGTAGGCAAACTCGATAAGAGGTAAGTGATCATCCCAATTACCTTTGAAATCAATCATACAATCTCTCAACATATCCTCCAAAAGTCTGAATAGTACGCTCTGCCTAGCCATCCATCTGAGGGTGAAAAGTTGTGCTAAGCTTCACCTGAGTACCAAGACCTCTCTGAAATGATCTCTAAAACTGGGAGGTAAACTGAGTACCTCTAACTGAAATGATAGACAATGGGATCCCATGCAACCTGACTATCTCTCGAATGTAGAGTCTGGCATAATCCTTAGCTGAATCAGTAGTCTTGATAGCCAAGAAGTAGGCTGATTTGGTCATCCTGTCGACAATCACCCAAATAAAATTGTGTTGCCTTCGAGTACGAGGCAAACTTGTAATGAAGTCCATATTGATCGCTTACCACTTCCAAGTAGGAAGGTCAATATCCTAAGTCATGCCACCCGGTCAGTGATGCTCTACCTTCACTTGCTGACAGTTGGGACACTTAGCCACAAAATCGGCTATGTCTCTCTTCATACCATTCCACTAATAGACTTCCCATAGATCATGGTACATCTTGGTGGCACTAGGGTGGATAGAATATCTGGAACTATGAGCCTCAGTCAAAATCTGTTGTCTCAACCCATCTACATGTGGTACAAATAATCGACCCTGATAACAAAGCACACCATCTCCCCCTTGGGAGAAAACCTCAACTCTTTATTGATGGAATGCACCCTTTAGCTGAAGCAAAATAGGATCACTGTCTTGCTTTGCCTTCACTTTAGCTACCAAAGATGATTCGGAACCATTCTGAACAATAACACCACCTTCTGTCGAGTTCATAAGGCAAACTCCTAACCGAGCAAGCCTATGAACCTCTTTAACCAATTCCTTCTTTCCATCTTCAACTGAAGACACACTACCACCCATGGACAATCTAGTAAGTGCATCCGCCACAACATTGGCCTTACTCGGATGGTAAAGCACACTCATGTCATAATCCTTAAGAAGCGCAAGCCATATCCTTTGTCGCAAATTCGATTCCTTTTGAGTGAACACATACTAAAGACTCTTATGATCGGTGAATACATCCACGTGAACACCATACAAGTAATATCTCCAAATCTTCAAAGCAAAAATCATGGCTGCTAACTCCAGATCATGAGTAGAGTAGTTCTTCTCATGGATCTTAAGTTGTCTAGAGGCATAAGCAATCACTTTACCACACTGCATCAAAACACAACCCAAACTAAATCTAGAAACATCACAATACACAACAAAGTCATCTAGGCCCTCAGGTAGAGCCAACACTGGAGTTGTGGTCAATCTAGTCTTCAATTCCTGAAAGTTCTTCTCACACAAGTCAGACCACTGAAATTTAACCTTCTTCTGAGTCTATCGAGTCAAAGGGGCAGCAATGGAAGAAAATCCTTCCACAAATCTCCTGTAGTAACTGGCCAATCCCAAAAAGCTTCTGATATCAGACGGTAAAGTGGGTCTAGGCCAGTTCTTTACTGCCTCGATCTTTTGAGAATCAACTCGAATATCATCCCTAGTCACAATATGACCCAGAAAAGCAACAGACTGCATCCAAAACTCATACTTACTAAACTTAGCAAATAACGGCCGGTCCTTGAGAGTTTGCAACACCACTCTCAAATGGTCCGCATGCTCCTCCTCACTCCGATAATAGATAAGAATATCATCAATGAACACAATCACAAACATATGTAAGTACTGCTTGAACACACGGTTCATCAAATCCATAAAAGCTACGGGAGCATTTAATAGACCAAAAGACATCACAACAAATTCATAATGACCATACCGAGTCTTGAAAGCTGTCTTTGGAATATCACACTCTCGAATACAAAGCTGATGATAACCAAATATAAGGTCGATTTTGGAGAAGAAATTAGCACCCTGAAGCTGATCGAACAAGTCATCAATCCTAGGAATGGGATACTTATTCTTGATTGTGACCTTGTTCAACTGGCGGTAGTTAATACACATTCTGAGGAAACCATTTTTCTTTCGTACGAATAAGACTGGAGAACCCCATGGAGAAATGCTAGGCCTGATGAAATCCTTATAAAGAAGATCCTTCAACTGATCTTTCAATTCCATAAGATCTGCGGGAGACATTCCCAAAAGTATTTCCCGATTTCCCACTAGGGGGGACTCCGGGAAAATCTTTGGGAAATACTTTTGGGAACTCATTCACAACATGAACCGACTGAAGGGATGGGGTTTCGGACTCCGTGTACATAACCCAAACTATGTGATAAACATAACCCTTAGAAATTATTTTCCTAGCCTTAAGATAAGATATGAAATGACCCTTCGAAGATGGAGGACTACCCTGCCATTCTAAGACTAGCTCACTTGGAAACTTGAAACTGACAACTCGAGTAAGACAATCGACCGAGGCATAACAAGCATACAACCAATCCATACCAAGAATAACATCAAAATCAGTCATCTCCAACTCTACTAGATCTGCTAAAGTGACTCTATGAAGGACTGAGATAGGGAAATTTCGGTAGATTCTTTTAGCTAGGACTGACTCACCAACATGAGTAGAAACACAGAAGGGTTCTAAAAGCAATTCAGGACAAATTTTGAATTTGCATGCTACATAAAGGGTCACAAAAGATAAAGAGGCACCGGGGTCCAAGAAAGCATATACATCGAAAGAGAAGACTTTTAACATACCAGTAACAATGTTCAGTGAACTCTCCTGGTCCTACTGAGAGGACATAGTATAAAGACGGTTCTGGCGCTGACTACCAGAACTAGAAGCAGTTCCCTGCTAGGCTGTTTGACCTTTTAGAGCTGCTGGGGTAGACTGAGTCTTGCTACCATCCTGTCCCTTCTTAGCTGAAGGGAAATCTCGAATCCTGTGACAAACCTGACCACATCCAAAATAACCCTCTCTACCAGCTAGACACTCACCGGGATGATTCTTTCCACACTTGGTACAAACAGGGTAGGAAGACAACTTTGCACCACTCCCCTGAGAATAAGAGCCTGCACCTCTACCAGATTGATCATGACGAGGCCTGGAGGCTTGAGAAGGATCACTAGCGGTAGAATGCACAGGTCCTGGTGACCTCTTCTGAAAGAAATATCGATGCCCGCCTTTGGACTTTTGATGGCTAAATCCCAAACCTTCAGATTTGACTCTTTTGTTCTCCCTAGCCATCTCTCTAAGCTTGTCCCTATTGATCTGGTGAGCATGAGTCATAAGTCTTGGGATACTCATGTCACTCAACAGCATAGCAGATCTACACTATTTTTTCACCAAGTCTGAGACTCCATATATGTACTTGTTCATTTCATCCTGTAGGCCAACCACCATAGCAGGAGCGTATCTGGAGAGCTGAGTGAACCTCAAACTGTACTCTTGGACTGTCATGGATCCCTGTCTCAAGTTCACAAACTCCTCGGCCTTTACTTGCCTTAACTCCCTCGGAAAGAATTGGTCTAGGAAAGCCCTTTCAAAACACTTCAAAGTCATATGGACCTCATCCCTAGCTTTAGCTTCCTTCTATTGCATGAACCAGTTATGAGCTACATCCTTGAGTTGATAGGATGCTAAATCAACACTATCAACCCTAGCCAATTGCATAACATCAAATATTTTCTTCACTTCATCAATAAAGTTTAGTGGATCCTCACTCATTTTCGAACCCCAGAATTCAGGTGGTTTCATACCGATAAAATCACGAACTCGGGCCGCTACCCCACCTTGAGGATGGACGCGGGTAGGAGCCGACTGATTGGCTTGGGCGGCCATAGTCTGGGCTAGTATATGGATGGTATTCCTGAACTCCTCATTCATGACCTCGGGGGCTAAAACTGGAAAAATAGCATTCCGAGCGGCTCGATGAGGCATAGCACATCGAGCCATAATCTAAAACATACAAGGAAAGAATTAGAGAGATATTAGAGTTAAGATCTATTGCACGATATGATCATGAAAGAAGTGAAGTTTTCTAAGACATCTCATATCTTCCCTCTCATAAGTGTGGCGCGCTTCACACACATGAAAGAGATTCTACTCGATGTGGCTTTCAGATATCCAAGGACTCTTGAACCTGAGGTTCTGAGACCAAGTTTGTCACGCCTCGAGGCTACCCCCTAGATGTAACACGGGACCCAGGACCATAAGTATCCCAAGCTAACCCTTGGTCATTGCATAACTCAGATAAATCAATAGATAAGCGGAAGCATAATAGGAAGATCCAAAATAAAATGTATAGGTAATCAAGTCGAATAGGAATACGCATCCAAAGAGGAGACCCGAATATTGTCTATGTCTAAAAAGCCTTTAAATGTCATACAGTGTTGCTGGGACAAGACCTCAGCTAACTCAAAAATCTGAAATGAAAACATAAAGATGGATACTCTATCTCTAGCCCTTGAATAATGATGACTCACCAAAATCAACTAAAGGTCTGGCGTAGTCTAGCTACGAGTTTGAGGGCAGGTGCCTAAATCTGCATCGTAAAAGGATGCAGCACAAAATGCGTCAGTTATGTTAACTTTAAGGGTCCAAGCTAGAGATAGTGTGACCTCTCTCCAAGCTTAAATTTGTTGTCTATTGATCAAACTGATGATTCTCTAACCGAGATCATCGGATATAAGATTGTTGATTGAGAGATAAGAAATTCTTACTCATGACCAATACTACGTACGTCTTTAAGCAAAAATAAGTATGAATTGATAATCACCCTATCTCATAACTAAAGCCCCATCATATATGCATCCCTAGTCATCTAGTCAACTTGGTACACCCGCTTTCATTTTAGTGCTTTTTAATTGAATTACGGTTGTAGTGATAACATCCCAATTCCCCTTATCCTTTTACTTGTTATTTTCAGCATTTACTCTTACTTTGAACTCAATCTAATACAATCTCTATTTAGCTACTCTAAGTCCCTTGGGTATGACCCAGACACTCGTTGAGATTATAAATTTTGTTTTGTTGCATAATAGTCGTGACCTCCTACTTTGGAGAGCATGATTTGAGCATTCATCAGCGAACAATAGAAGGTTGGCAGACATTGAGACTGTTGCACTTACTGAAGAGTGCAGTTCTATGGTGATGAGAAAGTTTCCCAAAAAGCTCTAGGACCCTGGGAGTTTCACCCTCGCCATACAAATCAGTGAAGAGATGTGGTCCAGGCCTTGAGTTATTTGGGGGAAAGCATCAATTTGATGCCCTTATCATTGTTTAAAACTCTTGGGGTTGGGGAAGCCAAGGCCTTCCTCAGTGGTGCTACAGATGGCGGATAGAACCAGAGTGGTCCCCAAAGGAATCATAGAGGATGTTCTCATCAAGGTTGGTAAGTTCATTATTCTTGCTAACTTTATTGTTCTTGATTATGAGGCAGATGAAAGGGTACCAATCATATTAGGACATCCATTCCTGGCTACCGGTGGAGCATTGATTGATATAAGAGAGGGCACGCTCAAGATGAGGCTGAATGATGATGAGGTGACCTTTAGAGTGTACACAACACTCAACACACTCTCACACTACAAGGATATATGCATGATCACAACTATGGAAGTGTATGAGTATGGGGTGGAGAAGAGTGTACCTCTAATTATCTTTTCAAACTCTCTGATTGAGCTGCCCAAATTTCCACGAGAGAATGAGATGCTAAAAGGTGAATGTGAGAAAGGCCCCAGACCTCAAGCATGAGCACCCAACAGGTCTAAAAATAAGAAGAAGATGGGCCCCGAGTAGGAGGAAAAGGATGAGAGAATGAGACTGAGAGTTGTGATCTTGGTCATGCTACAACGGTAAATCAGATGCTGCTTGGGAGGCAACCCAAGTTTAGGTAGTATTTTTATTCTTTTTAGTTTTTCTTTAGTGTAACTTTTGGTGTTGTTTTGTATTATGTCAACAGGTTGAAGGGAAATCTGAGTACCTGAGATCTGAGCTAAGGAGCATGGAAAACACTAAGTGTGGGGTCCTCCGAACCCCTTTGATAGACATAATGCTACTAGCTAGGCCTATCTACCTCAGGGAGTATTTGTAGCTTTACTTTGAATTTATACTTTGGGGACAAGGTATCATTTTAAGTGTGGGGTGGGAATCCTCTGATTTGTTTAGGGTAAACTACTCTGTAAAGTGCATTTTAAGTGCACTGTGAGTGAGGATTTTGTTATTCCATGATTGCATTTTGGTGTCTAGAACTTGCCCCGTGTGTTTACAAAGAAAAATAAAGAGTGTTGAGTTTAGGAGATGATATAGGCATTTCTTTGATAGACATATTTTATACCCTCTTTATCTACCCTTGTGCATAACCTTAGCTAGCCCCGTTAAGCCTTTAGCCTGTTCTTTGGTAGCCTCATATGTATCTTATACTTCTTCTTTCAATTGCCTGCAATTTGATCCAAAACTCCTAAGCGCTTTAGTGAACAAATTAAGATGTTAAGGAGTAGAGAATTAAAAAGGGAAAGTGAAGTGAAGCCCAATGAATTAGCTTTTGGTATGTTGAAAATTGTTTGTGTTGGTTGGTAGGGAGTAATGGAATGAAAGAAAAAGTGATTCACATGTTGATATCAAATACTCTCTGCCTAAGATGTGTAAGCTAACTTAAAAAGATGGGGAAAAACAAAAGAAAGTTGGGAGGATAATAACGGTGTAAAAAAGGTTGGTTGAAGATGAGTTAAATGTAAAGTGTGATTTATTAAAGCACTTAGGAAGATAGTCACTATTCTTGACCAAATAGTTCCTACCCGTCCCTAAGCCTACATTACAACCCTTAAAGTCCTACTTGATCTTGAGCTCTGACATTCTGATATTAGTGGAGTACTACACTACGGGCAAGCCTATGGTTCATCTTATGTGACATGCGAATTCTTTGTGAGAGTGAGCAAAATTTGATTCCTCCACTCATTCTTATCATAACTTGCATTTGTGTGAGTTAATATGGGTAACTCTCTTGTGGTGAGGGCACTTGTTTGATGATAGATAGGTGGCTTATATGATCTCTCTGTTGTGTAATGTGCATGAGTTTGCCAACTGAGTAGAGTAAATTCTTGAGGCTAGGAAGTCTTAGAGTAGTATTCATGTGATTCTATGTGTAATATGTCGGGCCGAATGTAGAACTTGCTATTCATGTGGGCATTGTAGTTCTAGCTTGAGTGTCTTAGTTTTAATAAAGTGTCTTAGTTTTAATAAAGTCTTCCTTAATTATGATTAGTGTAGAGAGTTGTTCGAGGTGAACAAGACTTTAAGTGTGGGGTGGTGATCTTAGGCGTATTTATACACCTAAGTGTCATTATCTATGCACGTTTAGCTTAGTTTTGAGGATAACTTGATATACTATTGAGGTATGTAGTGTGTAAAGGGTGTACTTTTTGGCTAACGTGCTTGTTTATAGTGTTTGGGTTGCATTTGGAACAAAAAATAAGTTAAAATAATCAAATAGAGTTTAGACGAGGAAACTAGCTTTGTTAGCTTGAGCTATGCCTATTATAGTTTACTTTGATGAGCTTTATTGTGTCGTATGGACTTATGTGTGTTGTGAGCTCTTGTAGGAGACCTTTGGAGGAGTTATGGAAGCTAATTGGAGCCTACAAACAAGCTACAAGCCATGAGAAATCAAAGCAAGGTGGAAAGTGTTCATGGGAGCGAAAATGGACATCAAAAGAACCACCCCCGTGCCATGGAGGCTAGCTTCCGCTATGGGTGGCGTGACACGGAGGTGGGCAGCCTTGGAGCTGCCAATTCCAGTGAAGGTCCACATTTAGTCCGTGCCACAGCCTTGGTTTGGGGTGTTGAGCAGCGTGACATGCTGCCTAGCCTCCGCTATGGGCAGTGTGTCACGGACCTTGTTCCCGACGCGTGAAATTGATTCCCCACTATAAATAGGACACTTGGTTTCAATTGTAAATATCTTTGGATGACTTTGGATTGAAAAACACAAGGAGAAGGCTGCCTTAGGGTTCTTATTCTCTTCTTTTTCTTTACTTAATTATTGTACGAACTACAACTCTTTTGTAATCGCGAATTACCCTCGTTCTAGGGTTGAGGATACAACATGATTACTTGATTATGGATATTTAGTTGGTTTATTGTTTATCATATCTTGTGATTGTTCTTATGTTCTTAGTTTAAATATTCTAAAGCGTCATGAACTTTAGGATGTATCTAAGTCTCAAAACGAATTGACCATAGGAGTTAAGAGACAAAATGAAGAACGTAGGAGGTGTGGATCATATCTTTTGCTGTTAGTTGGCAATTGTGAAGTATGATTTGTGATTAGGATAGAGATATACCTAAACACCCCACATGGTTAATAAAAGGGGAACAATGTTGAATGCATCCAAGTTAAAGACTCACATCCCCTCTCAACGATGTAGTTGTGAGATTAATTTGGATAGATGACTTAGAGGATGACCATTCCCGGGTTATAATATCAACCACGTAAACCGACGATCACGACAAATATTAACACTGACTATGAACCATAGTTAAGCATGATTGTGTAGTAATTGCCTCGACCCTGGATTTCTCCATATATTGTTTATAATCTGATGTTTCACATTATCGTTAATTCTAGTCTTTAGTTATAAAACAAAGTTCAGCTCTTGGTTACAAATCGCATTTGTTTAACGTCAATAGTATTAACTGAGATTAGATTGTTTGTTAAGCACAAGTCCCTATGGGATAGATATTCGGCTCGCAAGAGCCACTATTTTACTTTCACGACCACATACACTTGCATGTGCACTGGGACGCAACATTATTGCATTGACTCTCTGCTTTCTGATTTCAGAACTCCTATTACTACTTATAATTTTCAAGTATATTTTGCCTATGATATTGCATTGAGTCCTTTGCATTCAAGTTGTAGCTATCATAGCATGATTTTATTTTTAAAGTATTATAGCATGTTTACTTCAGATTTTGCATATCTCGCATACTCAGTACATCCTATAGTACTGACACATATCTTGTGTTGCATCCTCTGGATGATGCAGATTTAGGCTCTCTCTCTCCCTCAGGCCTGTGGCTAGACGATGCCGGATATTCAGATTATGGTTGGTGAGTCCTCATCCTTCGAGGACTAGTATTAGTCTAGTTATCTTTATCTTTCTTTCAGATTCTTGAGTTAGTTGGGATCTTGTCCCATCAACTTGTATGAAAATTTAGAGGCTTCATACATAGTTAGACTTGTATTCCATATTTGGATTTGATAACTTTTAGACTTTGTTCTTATTTAGTCACGGTTTCCTGTCTTCACTTAGTATGCTTCTGCTATTTTTTCTTATGAATATCTGAGTATGCTATGACCAAGGGTTAACTTGGGGCATTTAGGGTCCTGGGTCCCATGTTACGCCTAGGGGGTAGCCTCGGGGCATGAAAAACTTGGTATCATAGCATCAGGTTCAAAAGTCCTAGGGTGTTTGAAAGCCACATCGAGTAGAGTCTCTTTTATGTGTGTGAAGCGCGCCATATTTATGAGAGAGAAGCTACAAGGTGTCTTAGGAAAAATTTCACTTCTTTCATGATCAATATCGTGCAATAGAGTTTAACTCTATTACCCTTCTAATCCATTCTTTATGCATTTAAGATTATGCTTTCTCGCTGTTCCATTCCTCGCTGAGTCGCTTGAAATGTTGACCCTCCGATTCTATACCCCGAGGCCACAAATGGAGAATTCAGGAATGCTATTCATATTCTAGCCCAGACTGTGGCCGTTCAGGCCAATCAACATCCTTCTATCCCCATCCACCCCCAAGGTGGAGTTGCAGCCCGAGTCCAAGATTTTATTCGCATGAACCCACTTGAGTTCTGGGGTTCAAAAGTTGGTAAGGATCTACAAATTTTCTTGGATGAGGTAAAGAAAATCTTTGGTGTAATGCAAGTGGGTGGTGTTGATGGTATTGAGCTAGCTTCCTACCAACTCAAGGACGTGGCTCACATTTTGTCACGCCTCAAATTACATTTAGACGGACAGGCACTCGATGCCCTAAAGGCCCGAGAGAACCAGCTTATAACCTGTGATTCATCATGCATATAACTATGACAATTAAGAAGCTTTGACTATAGATAAGCTGCCTGAATAACAAGACCAACATAGATAGGCCCAAAACTTATGTACACGATCTGGCCATTGAGGCCACAACTGTTAAGAGCAAAGACATAACTAAGTTTTACTTTAACATTGGTCTACAAAGCCTCTACAAGATAGACAAACTTAGTTTAGGTCGGGACAGGGCCCCGCCTTACCCTTAACTATACAATACCCAAAATATATACCAAAGACTCGGTAAAGCCCCGAATCAACCTGGAGCTCACCAACAGCAGCCGAGTGTCCTGTGCTCCTACTGGGGAGGTCTACTAGCCAGAGTACATGTGCCTGCGGCATGAAATGCAGCGTCCCCATGAGGGACGTCAGTACGAGAGAATGTACTGAATATGTAAGGCATAAAGTAAACCATATGTAAACAAGAGCTCAAATAGAATAAGGTATCAGTGCATAAACATGTAAATAAGAACAGAAGATCACATTCGCTTACACTTGCGAAATCATGTATATTACGTTCTTTGGTTACTCTTCTTTGCTTTATGATCATTGTAAGGCATGTAATACACGTGACCAACTGATCAGTGGTAGAAGAGGAGTCCCATGCTAGGCAATTTAACCCCTGGGATGCTGCCCTCATAAATATACAAATTGGGATCGACCCATTGATAACGATCTCAATCGAGTGACTAAAATTGGTACCGAAAACACGGAATTCAACAACACAAAATAAAGATAGTGGAGAAATTAAGATGAGAATTAGAAGAAATTGAGATGAGAATAGAATAAAGAAAGGCTAATTGAATCAACAATCAACCAAGGGAGAATAGAACTCAATCAAATGCATGAGAAACCAAATTGAATCCACAAGATGATAACTCGATGATCAATTAAGCAAAGAAGATAACACAAGCAATTCGGGAATCCACCCTAATCACTCATTCTAAACTAATAATTGGAATTGAACCCAATCAATATCCTAACCTAAAAGTAACTAAATATCAAGTCTCTTCAAGACAATTCAATCATCAATGATCTAAGTATGAAAATGGCTAAGGCAACTATTTATAGTTATTGCCTTTACACAAATAGCCTATTACAAAAATAGCCCAAAAGTGACTATTTTCGAAATAACCCATAAGGGCCCTTCTTGATTTGCCCAAATGACATCTTGATCGCCCATGGCCTTGTACATTTGTTGCTCCATGGCTTTCTCCGGGCTCCAAGCTATCATCCATATATAAAAGCCCCTCCTAATATGCTCCAAGCTAACCATGATTGTATCATCCTCCCCTTCTTCAAAAGGATTCGTCCTCGAATCCGAACCTTGCAAAAATATGAGAAGGACAAACAACAAACATATCCTCATAGCATGAGGGTTAGCACATGGGTTACCAACCATACCAACTTGCCAAGGAGGCACATACTTGAAATACAACCAACTATCCTTTGTATCAAATAAGATCAATGCATTGTAGAGCATACAAAGGATTCGACTGTGAGAAATATCATGGAATAAAGAGGGTTCAAACACCCATGAGGATTTACCGGGGTCAAAGATATGAAAGACCCACATAGTTTGGTCACAACAACAAATGGACCAACCCAAGAAACCCCTACCTCTATATAAAACAAATTCCATACGTACATGGACATCATCATATGCAAAGAGGTAGTAGAGAAAGGTGTTACTTAAATGAACTTCATTCAAGGTGTTCCCACATATAGAATCACCCTTTGATCCACAAGCATTAAGGCCTTGCTCAAGAATGGGGTCACACAAGAATGAAGAGGTCATTAGAGAACATACACCCCTTTTCTTTTGACCACTAACCCCTCCAATAGACGTACTATCATCTTTCAAGAAGAGAGCTTCATCTTTGGAAAGTGTGTCATCATACCATAGTGGATTTTCAAACAATTGGTAGCCTTCAAGGGTGGCTACACTTCCAACATTATAAGATACACCACTATCTTCATCATTCATATTAGTCATGTCATCATTGAATAAGGGATTATCCCTAAGTTCATACTCCACCTCAAGATCCTTATGACAAAAATTAGAAATGAAATCAACACCCAAGGAATCATCACCTCTAAGTAAAGATCCTACATGACTAACTACATGACCAACTATATCATTACCATTACTAATTGAGGTTCATTTATCACATCACACAACTCCTCAATTAGTAGGTCATCATTACAAGAAAGTTGGTCAATACCACAATAAAGACTAGTTGGTAGCATATCAAGCTCAACAGAATCACACACATGATTACCATCATTATAGCCAACTAGCATTTGACTACCCTTATTACATGACAATACATTTTCACTCAAGTCACAAGTGCTAACACTAGATGGACTCAAATCGATCTTACTAGAAGAATCAATCAAGTCATCTATAGGATCAACTAGTGTTTGGGCACTCACAACAATGGCATCATCATCATGCAACAAGGTGTCATCAAGATCATCACAAGGTAAAGGCTCTTTAAGCTCACACATATACAAGCTATCACTTACACTCAATTGGCTACTAGCCACACAATGATCTTTTACTTTCAATAAAGTGTATGGTTTAGCTTTGTTACCTCGTAGCTCATATGAATGATTGTCTTCACCTTGGTTTCCAACATTGAAGCACAAATGCTCCTTTGGGAAGCCTTTTAACACCTCTTGATTCTCCACATTTTGAGGTGCTTTGCTAGGCTTGCTTCCAAGAATACCTGCACAAGTATCAAGACAACTAGAGAAACAAGAAAAGTTACATGAATTAGGATAAGATTGTGACAACCCTCTCACATCACTCCACACAACCTCTCTTTTTTCCACTCTAGAGTTGTCACTTATCACACCCTTACTCCTCTCAATCTTTTGTCTCTCAATTTTATTAGAGTTTGGACAAGTGCCAAGTATCCCTTGTGAAGGGTTAGATGATCCCTTCACTTCAAGCTTCCACTTTGGTGCACAAAGAGTAGATGCCTTCACTTTCATGATTAACCCCTTAATGCCATCCTCACAAGGAGTAGCTTGCTTTGCTTCTAATGGAAACTCCTTTGGTTCATCTTCATGAGGAATCATTTTCTTCATCATCTTTTGTAACTCCTCGGGCTTAAGATTGGCAACCCATCGAATGATCTTGTCAACTCCTTTTTGTATGGCATCCCCTAATTCTTTAATTTTTAAAGATTCAAGATCCCTCACTGAAAGGGGCTCATTTGATTTCACTCTACTTTCATGTCCCTTTGATCCTTCCATCCTACCTCCAACACCATTTCCATATTGAGAACAAGACACATTGAAATTAGGATAAGAAGCATGAGACATAGTAGTTCTACAAGTAGGGAATGCACATTTTCTCTTGCTCATTAGATGACTTTCACTTGTACCAACATACCCACTCACACCACTTTGACTAGGATAAGTACCACAAGAAAAGGCATACGAATATTCTCTAGCTCCATCGGTGTTCTCATCACAAGACTCATAAAGTATGTGGGAGGAAGAACTATACCTCAAGTCATTTTCATCCTCATAGTAGGTAGGGTGAGATTCCTCATATTCTCCATCATCATCATAGGAATCATCACAAGGTTCTTCTACCCCACCATTTTCATCATAAGATACTTCTACTCCTTCATGTTCATCATAAGAGCCATAAGCCCCATTCATTTCACATCCATCTCCGAAGTAGTAGTTCTCATCACCATATGGCTCAAAATCATGGCTATTATCATAGCCTCCACAATCCCCATCATCATCATACTCATAGCCTCCATTGCTACAAGCATAGTCTCCCATTTCATCATCATAAGGATCCGAAGCTATAGAGGACATACTTCCTTATAGCTCGTTTTGTACCTACAAAACTAGCAAACAAGTTAGTAATAAAATCCTCACGCCACTCTTTAAGTGAACTCTCAACTCACCTTCTATGGCTTCTTTCGCAAATTGATAGTGTTACTAGTTTTGCTTAATAAATTCAAGGTTATCTATCCTTGTGGAGGAATGGATCTTTGTGACTCTTGAAAGAAGGACGACTCAAATAAAACTAAAAAGGACTTGAATCAAGAAATTATCTACGAAATGAAATGAGAAAAGTTGAAGAAAAAAAAACACGAAAGAAAACGAACTCAAAAAAAACTAAGTAACAAAAGTAGAAAAGTTACTTGTGTTGCTTAATTTGAAGGATCAAAGAAGTGATTTGATGTTTTAAAACTAGTTAACAAGTAATTAAAGATGTTAATTAGTTGTTAAATAGTAGAGAAATAGAAGAAAAATGAGTGTAGAAGAAGAAATTTGAAGTTTGGACACTTAGAAAAATTTGAGGTCTTAAGAGTTCCAACACTTAGAAAAATTTTGGGGTCCCAAAATTTGAAGCATTCTGTCCAAGTTTGCAAGTGTGCATTTCAGCCCCCAAAACTTTTTCTAAGGGGCAGATTTGGTCCTTTGAATTTCTTTTTTTTTTTTTTTTTTTTAAATTCCACTTGTGGATCCAACAAACATCTTTGACCACTTTGACTTGGAAAAGTTGGATTAAATGTACCTTTTGGCTTCTTCTTCTTCAAGATGTTCTTGATGAATATCAAAAACACCTAGAACACCAAGAACACACACTAAACACCAACACCTTCAAATCAACTCGGAATTGGCTCAAACTTTAGGATTATCTTCCCCTCGACTTAGGGAACAAACTCCAATAGTTTTTAAGCTCCAATTTCTCCCCAATCAAAAGACCCACTTTTCAAGTTTGCAAGTTTTCAAAACTTCAAAGTCCTTCAATGGCAACTTCACTTCTACAACTCCAAATTGAATATAATTTGAAATCTAGACTCAAAAAACACTAGGGAACAAGAATCTAGTGTCAAAAACAAGAAATCAAACAAGAAAATTTTCGGATTTTTTTTTTTTTTTTTGGACGATTTTTTTTTTTTTTGTGAACCTAAGACCTAAGAATTGATGGAACAACTCTTAAAACCTAAGCTCTGATACCAAATGATAACGATCTCAATCGAGTGACTAAAATCGATACCGGAAACACGGAATTCAACAACACAAAATAAAGATAGTGGAGAAATTAAGATGAGAATTAGAAGAAATTGAGATGAGAATAGAAGAAAGAAAGGCTAATTGAATCAACAATCAACCAAGGGAGAATAGAACTCAATCAAATGCATGAGAAACCAAATTGAATCCACAAGATGATAACTCGATGATCAATTAAGCAAAGAAGATAACACAAGCAATTCGGGAATCCACCCTAATCACTCATTCTAAACTAATAATTGGAATTGAACCCAATCAATATCCTAACCTAAAATATCAAGTCTATTCAAGACAATTCAATCATCAATAATCTAAGTATGAAAATGGCTAAGGCAACTATTTATAGTTATTGCCTTTACACAAATAGCCTATTACAAAAATAGCCCAAAAGTGACTATTTTCGAAATAACCCATAAGGGCCCTTCTTGATTGCCCAAATGACATCTTGATCGCCCATGGCCTTGTACATTTGTTGCTCCATGGCTTTTTCCGGGCTCTAAGCTATCATCCATATATAAAAGCCCCTCCTAATATGCTCCAAGCTAACCATGATTGTATCACATAAGTACACAAATAGGGATCGACCCATGCTAGGCTTTCACCCCTGGGCTGCCACCCACACATATACATATTACTTCATTTAGTTTCTTTAATCTTTGAGATTGTTACTTTGGTGGTTGTAACCTTTATTGAGCTCAAAACTATGGACCAGTAGTAGAAGACATGTGGACATGCACTTAAGGCAGTAACAATGATATAAGGAACAAACGTAACATCAACGTACTGTTTAGGAGCTTATATGATACAATGAACCTCATTTGGCTTAGAGAATAACTCACAAAGCTTGCTGTTGAAAGTACCTTTACTAGGAAACTCACTTCGTTGGTAACAACACAAATATAAGAGTTCATGCCAAGGAATATGAAACTGAGAAACCTTACATACCTTGTTGTGTAACTCGGATATTACAACGAATTAAGCTTCCCCCTTTCAGATTATTTATCTACAATGAAATACGTGGCAAAACTAGTATTAGTAGCTAGTTAACTAATTTGGGCTACTTGATCCCACTAAATCAGTAACTAGGCAGTAAGCTCGTAATTGATCAAACCAAGAGTGTTCCTTTCACCTCTTCTCCTTCTAAACATATCTACATACTGTACGACCTTCTCATAAGGTCCCTTGAAACTCTTCCGACTTCACAACATATACCAAACAACATACAAAGGTGTGCAGGCAGCAAGTTAACATAACACCCAATTAAGTGGTGTATTACCACACCCTCCTTCCATACTTCAATACAACTTCACACACCCTTTTACAAGTTCAACCAAGCTTGTCCCAAATATATACACATAAAACCGCTCCTAAAACAATCCCAAACATCCTTCAACATAATAAGAAAGTATTTTAACTCAAGGATTCCAATCACTACCCCATGGTTCTTGACACAAACACATACAGAATTCTCCATCAAACTTGCATATAAAAAGGGGTAAAAATGGGCAGTAACTTTACCTTAAATTCTGAAAATCTGTCCTTCTAACTTGTACTTCTTCAAGAGCTTGAACTCCCCTTCAACTTAGCTTGAAAAGAGGGAGAATACTTAAGAACCCTAATGGTATTTTATGGCTGCTATGTGAAGCTAAGAGAGAGAGAAAGAAAGAACTTCTAAAATCTGTTTTTTTTCAAGTTAAAATGAGTGAAATGAGCTGGTCTTAACCCCTTTAAAGGGGGGCTGCTTTGGCCGACTTTCCTTGCTCATTTTGAGCCACAAAATGTCAAGAAGGTGATACACCTACTTGGCCATTTTACATGGGCTTTGTTGGACTTAACCTTATTGGGCCTTGGCTGCCAATTCATTCCCCTTTCTTTCACTTCTTTGGGCCAGAATTTATTCAAGTGGGTGATGGGTGTACTTGGCCCTCTAAGCTAGTCAAAATAGTCTTAGTAGGTGATGCACCTACCTAGTTCTTTAGGCTGGTCAATAAGTCAAAGTAGGTGATGCACCTACTTGTCACCTACTAGCTTAGTTAAGTCAAGCAAGCAGCTCTCTTATTTTATTCTATTTTCTAATTTCTAATCCCTTTTGCTTTAACTTAACACTTCACCCTAAATATTTACTCAAATACAACCTTACCATCTCGAGTTTAAATACTTTTGTCGAGGTTAACTTGGCCGTTTACGTGCTGAACTGAATGGGGCATTACAGCACCTCCCAATACACATTAAACTATCACTGCTCATATAAGAAACTCGGTCCCTCACCTATATGACAAGGCTATATCAAGTGATATATGAATAGGACTAGTATATGCGGAATACGGGATGTTACATCCTCCCCTTCTTAGGAACATTCGTCCTCGAATGATATTAAAGTTAACCAGCCCAAACAAGCTCAAGCCTAAGTTAAGTACCACTATTAGACAGATAATATATATAGACTTATACTTACTCGTTAATGCCTCAACTCGACACTTCCACCTTTCTCATTGGACTGAAATAGATGAGGATACTTGGATTTCATCGCTTCTTCCGCTTCCCATGTAACTTCTTCTACTTGTTGGTTTCTCCACAGTACTTTTACGGAAGCTACTTCCTTATTTCTTAGCCTCTTAACTTGGCGATCCAGAATAGCAATGGGTACTTCTTCATAAGTGAGATCTCCCATAACTTGTACATCTTCAATAGGAGTAATACGAGATGGGTCACCTATACACTTTCGAAGCATTGAGACATGAAATACCGGATGGACTGTTGAAAGCTCTTGGGGTAGCTCTAACTCATATGCGACTTGGCCAACTCTTCGAATAATATTATATGGCCCTATATAGCGTGGACTTAACTTTCCCTTTTTACCAAATCTCATCACCCCTTTCATTGGTGACACCTTCAAAAATACCCAATCTCCTATAGCAAACTCCAGCCCTCTTCTTCTAATATCTGCATATGATTTGTATCGACTTTGAGCCGTTGCCAGCCGCTGTTGTATCACCTTAACTTTTTCCATAGCTTGATGAACAAGATCTGGCCCAAATAAGGTAGTTTCACCCACTTCAAACCATCCGATTGGTGATCTACACTTCCTCCCATATAAAGCTTCATAAGGTGCCATTTTGATACTTGAATGGTAGCTATTGTTGTAAGAAAACTCAATAAGTGGTAAATGGTCATCCCAGCTACCTTTAAAGTCCAATACACAAGCTCGTAACATATCCTCAAGTGTTTGGATTGTACGTTCTGCCTGACCATCCGTTTGAGGGTGAAAGGCCGTACTTAAATTCACTTGTGTTCCCAAACTCTTCTGAAATGATTTCCAAAAATTCGCGGTGAATTGAGCTCCCCTATCAGATATAATAGAGATTGGGATTCCATGTAGCCGAACTATCTCTTTAATATACAACCTTGCATACTCTTCAACTGTATAAGTAGCCTTAACCGGCAAGAAGTGGGCTGATTTGGTGAGTCTATCAACTATCACCCATATGGAGTCAAACTTCCGAAATGAGCGAGGCAGACCAGTGACAAAATCCATGTTGATCATGTCCCACTTCCAAATTGGAAGGTCTATATGTTGCATATAACCTCCAGGCTTTTGGTGCTCTACTTTAACTTGTTGACAATTTGGACATTTAGAAACAAATTCTGCAATGTTCTTCTTCATGTCACTCCACCAATACACTCCTTTCAAGTCATGATACATTTTAGTTGAGCCCGGATGGATAGAATATCTTGAATGATGTGCTTCTGTCATAATTCTCTCCCTTAGTCCATCTATATTAGGCACACACAATCTGTTTTGGCACTGGAGTACTTTGTTTTGCGTAAGCTCAAATGCCCTTGTCACCCCTTTTTGTACATTCTCCTTAAGCTGTAATAGAATAGGATCCTTATATTGCTTCTCTTTTACTTCGACTACTAATGAGGATTCTGCTGCATTTTGCACAATAATCCTTTCATCTTGAGATTCAAGAAGGCGAACCCCCAAGCTAGCTAGTTGGTATAGATCCTTAGCTATTCTTTGTCTTTCCATGGACTGCCCATAGGTGTTTGCCATTGTCCTACGACTTAAAGCATCAGCCACCACATTTGCTTTCCCCGGATGATACAAGATATCAACATCATAATCTTTTAATAACTCAAGCCATCTTCGCTGCCTCAGATTCAGATCCTTCTGCTTAAAGATATATTGCAAGCTCTTATGGTCCGTATATATGTCAACATGAACCCCATACAAGTAGTGGCGCCATATCTTTAAAGCAAATACAACCGCTGCTAGCTCTAGATCATGGGTTGGATAATTTTTCTCATGTGGCCGCAACTGTCTTGAGGCATAAGCTATTACTTTACCATGCTGCATCAATACGCATCCTAAGCCCACTCCCGACGCATCACAATACACTGCATACCCTTCTATGCCTTCTGGAAGTACCAATATAGGTGTAGAAGTCAACTTATTTTTCAGCTCTTGGAAGCTTCTTTCGCATGCATCGCTCCATTGGAACTTGGCTGCCTTGTGTGTTAGCTTTGTTAAGGGTGCAGAAATAGAGGAAAATCCCTCAACGAACCTTCTATAATAACCTGCCAACCCAAGGAAACTACGAACCTCCGTAGGTGTTGTAGGTCTTGGCCAGTTCTTCACGGCTTCTATCTTTTGAGTATCAACCCTTATTCCTTCATCAGAGACAATATGACCCAAGAATGCCATAGATTTTAACCAAAATTCACATTTAGAAAACTTTGCATATAGCTTACGATCACGAAGAACCTGTAACACCTGCCATAAGTGATTAGCATGGTCCTCCTTTGATCTTGAATAGACCAAGATATCATCTATGAATACAATCACAAACACGTCCAAGAATGGCTTGAACACCCTATTCATCAGATCCATAAAAGCTGCTGGTGCATTTGTTAGCCCAAATGACATAACTAAAAATTCAAAATGACCATACCGTGTTCGGAAAGCTGTCTTGGGTATATCTTTCTCTTTGACTTTTACTTGATGATAACCCGACCTCAAATCAATCTTCGAGAAACACTTAGCACCCTGTAACTGGTCAAACAAATCATCAATCCTAGGAAGGGGATATTTGTTCTTAATTGTCACCTTATTCAACTGCCGATAGTCAATACACATTCTCAATGAGCCATCTTTCTTACGTACAAATAAAACCGGTGCTCCCCAAGGGGATATACTAGGCTTTATGAATCCCTTTTCTAACAAATCTTTTAATTGCTCCTTCAATTCTCGTAATTCTGCCGGGGCCATCCTATATGGAGGGATGGAGATGGGTTGAGTACCTGGAATCACATCAATACCAAACTCTATCTCTCGTTCTGGAGGCAAACCTGGAAGCTCTTCGGGAAATACATCAGAAAATTCATTTACCACTGGAATAGACTGAAGATCTAGTGGCTCCGCATCTATATCTCTCACTCTCACTAGATGACATATGTACCCTTTGGACATCATCTTCTTTGCCTTAAGATAAGAAATAAACTTACCTCTTGGTGTCCCAACATTACCTTTCCATTCAAGGACTGCCTCTTTTGGAAAATGGAAACTCACCCTCTTAGCTCGGCAATCTACCGTGGCATAACATGAAGCCAACCAATCCATACCCATTATAACGTCAAAATCTATCATATCTAGCTCAACAAGGTCAGCCAATGTGTTACGGTCACAAACAGTTACTATGCAATTACGATAGACTTTTCTAGCTATAATAGACTCGCTAGTTGGCGTAAATACTTCAAATGGTTTAACCAATAATTCTGGCGTTCCTTCAAACTTTCCAGCAATCAATGGAGTTACATATGATAATGTAGAGCCTGGATCAATTAATGCATATACATTATATGAAAAGATGGACAATGTACCTGTAACCACATCAGGTGAAGCCTCCAAATTCTGTCGTTCCGCTAGAGCATATGTACGATTTTGAACTCCACTAGAACTAGCAGTTCCTCTACCACCTCTACCACGACCTGCAGGCACTTGTGGCCCCCTACCTAAATAAGGCACCGATGATGATGATGCAGCAACCGATCCAGTAGGTTGTGCCATGCTACCCATGCCCCTTTGAGGGCAATTTCTCATCATGTGTCCCGGTGTACCACACCAAAAACAAACATTTGTTCCAAGCCGACATATACCTGGATGATTTCTTCCACATTGTTTACAAAACTGTCTAGGAGGTCTTGGTTGGCTCGCACTTCCCTGTTCTTGGTACCCCGCTACTTGTGAGCCTTGACTCTCACTCCTTTGCCCAAATTGATTAGCCCTAGACCCTTGAAACCAAGGTGGAGCGCTAGCTGTAGAGTAGGAAGATGATGGCCTAGGCAGTCTATTAGAAAACTGAGGCCTAAACTCACCTTGGGATGGCGTAAACTGGCCCATAGATCTGGCCCTCTTGGACTGCCCTCTTTCCGACTCTTGTGTCCTTCTCCTTTGCCTTTGATCCTCCATCTTTTGTGCAAAAGCTTGTATCCTTGCTATATCCATATCTTTGTTCAAAGCAGCAATAGTACAATCCCTAACCAGATATGAATCCAATCTATCCACGTAACGATGAACTCTATCCTCCATAGTAGCTACTACATTAGGAGCATACCTGGCCAAAGAATTAAACTTGAGACTATACTCTCTCACGCTCATATTCCCTTGGTGAAGATTTAAGAACTGAGTTGCACGGGCCTCCCGAATCTCCAATGGCAGATAATGGTCAAGGAATGCCTTTTTAAACTCTTTCCATTTAGCTGAAGGTGTATTTATACCCCTAGATTGTTTCCAAGCTTCGTACCACAATACAGCCACACCTTTTAATCTATATGTTGCCAACTCAACTGCTTCCTTACCAGATACATGCATAATATCTAAGGTCCTTTGGATTTGATCAATAAAGTCTTGCGGATCTTCATTAGGATCTGACCCGGTAAATGATGGAGGGTCCAAATTAAGGAAATCACGTATCTGCACACTAGCTTCCCTATTTGCACCACTAGTACCTGCAATTGGACCTGCTTGCCCTTGTCCTTGACCAGCAAGTATACGAGTCAACAATTGGACTGCATTCTTTAAATCTTGGTCAGTAGCATTAACCGGTGGTTCTTGGGGTGCTGCTGCCCTCCTTAGCTCTTCTGGAGACGGAGGAGTGGAGGAAGTCCGTGATGAAGACAGTTGAGCCTCACTTTGATTAGCTCGTCTAGGTGGTGATTTGCTGGTCCCTTCTCCAGTAGCCACATCTACTTGCTTACCAGTACTCTTACTTTTCCTAGTAACCGGCATTTTTGCTATAATGAAAACAATTCAAAGGTTAGATACGATAAACCTATAACATTGGCTCTATTGCACGATCTAAGAGATGAAGAAAAAGAGACAACTCCTAAATGTCCCGTAGCCTCCTGTTTATAGATGTGGTGCACAACACACCCATAAGCAAGACTCTACATAGACACGACTTTGTAGACTCCCTAGGATGACCTGCTCTGATACCACTTTTGTCACGCCTCAAATTACATTTAGACGGACAGGCACTCGATGCCCTAAAGGCCCGAGAGAACCAGCTTATAACCTGTGATTCATCATGCATATAACTATGACAATTAAGAAGCTTTGACTATAGATAAGCTGCCTGAATAACAAGACCAACATAGATAGGCCCAAAACTTATGTACACGATCTGGCCATTGAGGCCACAACTGTTAAGAGCAAAGACATAACTAAGTTTTACTTTAACATTAGTCTACAAAGCCTCTACAAGATAGACAAACTTAGTTTAGGTCGGGACAGGGCCCCGCCTTACCCTTAACTATACAATACCCAAAATATATACCAAAGACTCGGTAAAGCCTCGAATTAACCTGGAGCTCACCAACAGCAGCCGAGTGTCCTGTGCTCCTACTGGGGAGGTCTACTAGCCAGAGTACATGTGCCTACGGCATGAAATGCAGCGTCCCCATGAGGGACGTCAGTACGAGAGAATGTACTGAATATGTAAGGCATAAAGTAAACCATATGTAAACAAGAGCTCAAATAGAATAAGGTATCAGTGCATAAACATGTAAATAAGAACAGAAGATCACATTCGCTTACACTTGCGAAATCATGTATATTACGTTCTTTGGTTACTCTTCTTTGCTTTATGATCATTGTAAGGCATGTAATACACGTGACCAACTGATCAGTGGTAGAAGAGGAGTCCCATGCTAGGCAATTTAACCCCTGGGATGCTGCCCTCATAAATATACAAATTGGGATCGACCCATGCTAGGCTTTCGCCCCTAGGCTGCCACCCATAAGTACACAAATAGGGATCGACCCATGCTAGGCTTTCACCCCTGGGCTGCCACCCACACATATACAGATTACTTCATTTAGTTTCTTTAATCTTTGAGATTGTTACTTTGGTGGTTGTAACCTTTATTGAGCTCAAAACTATGGACCAGTAGTAGAAGACATGTGGACATGCACTTAAGGCAGTAACAATGATATAAGGAACAAACGTAACATCAACGTACTGTTTAGGAGCTTATATGATACAATGAACCTCATTTGGCTTAGAGAATAACTCACAAAGCTTGCTGTTGAAAGTACCTTTACTAGGAAACTCACTTCGTTGGTAACAACACAAATATAAGAGTTCATGCCAAGGAATATGAAACTGAGAAACCTTACATACCTTGTTGTGTAACTCGGATATTACAACGAATTAAGCTTCCCTCTTCAGATTATTTATCTACAATGAAATAAGTGGCAAAACTAGTATTAGTAGCTAGTTAACTAATTTGGGCTACTTGATCCCACTAAATCAGTAACTAGGCAGTAAGCTCATAATTGATCAAACCAAGAGTGTTCCTTTAACCTCTTCTCTTCTAAACATATCTACATACTGTACGACCTTCTCATAAGGTCCCTTGAAACTCTTCCAACTTCACAACATATACCAAATAACATACAAAGGTGTGCAGGCAGCAAGTTAACATAACACCCAATTAAGTGGTGTATTACCACACCCTCCTTCCATACTTCAATACAATTTCACACACCCTTTTACAAGTTCAACCAAGCTGTCCCAAATATATACACATAAAACCGCTCCTAAAACAATCCCAAACATCCTTAAACATAATAAGAAAGTATTTTAACTCAAGGATTCCAATCACTACCCCATGGTTCTTGACACAAACACATACAGAATTCTCCATCAAACTTGCATATAAAAAGGGGTAAAAATGGGCAGTAACTTTACCTTAAATTCTGAAAATCTGTCCTTCTAACTTGTACTTCTTCAAGAGCTTGAACTCCCCTTCAACTTAGCTTGAAAAGAGGGAGAATACTTAAGAACCCTAATGGTATTTTATGGCTGCTATGTGAAGCTAAGAGAGAGAGAAAGAAAGAACTTCTAAAATCTGTTTTTTTCAAGTTAAAATGAGTGAAATGAGCTGGTCTTAACCCCTTTAAAGGGGGGCTGCTTTGGCCGACTTTCCTTGCTCATTTTGAGCCACAAAATGTCAAGAAGGTGATACACCTACTTGGCCATTTTACATGGGCTTTGTTGGACTTAACCTTATTGGGCCTTGGCTGCCAATTCATTCCCTTTCTTTCACTTCTTTGGGCCAGAATTTATTCAAGTGGGTGATGGGTGTACTTGGCCCTCTAAGCTAGTCAAAATAGTCTTAGTAGGTGATGCACCTACCTAGTTCTTTAGGCTGGTCAATAAGTCAAAGTAGGTGATGCACCTACTTGTCACCTACTAGCTTAGTTAAGTCAAGCAAGCAGCTCTCTTATTTTATTCTATTTTCTAATTTCTAATCCCTTTTGCTTTAACTTAACACTTCACCCTAAATATTTACTCAAATACAACCTTACCATCTCGAGTTTAAATACTTTTGTCGAGGTTAACTTGGCCGTTTACGTGCTGAACTGAATGGGGCATTACAGCACCTCCCAATACACATTAAACTATCACTGCTCATATAAGAAACTCGGTCCCTCACCTATATGACAAGGCTATATCAAGTGATATATGAATAGGACTAGTATATGCGGAATACGGGATGTTACAAATTGAGAGTGGGAACTAGGCTTAAACCAGTTGTTGGAAGCTCAAAACAATGGAGGTTTTGCACAATATTTGAGAAGAAAACAAAGTTTGAAATGTTTTATAGGAACTCAGCTACCTCTGCAAAAGCAGAGGTTTTTCCACAAAAGCAGACATCGCAAAAGCGACAAACCCTCTGCAAAATTGGAGGTTACTATTCACCCGTGCCTTCTCAAAAGCAGAGTTTCTTCGCAAAAGTGGTGTCCGCAAAAGCGAACCTTTAGCTGCAAATGCGGTATCCGCAAAAGTGGCCAAAGGTCGCAAATACGGACACACCAGCAACAACAAAAACCAGCAGAAGTTTAAGGCAAAAAAGTAATCGGATGGACCCTCGGGATTCATTCAGAATCCCGTGCACACAAATGAACTATGCTACTCAACCAAATATAACATTCCAGACTCAACGGAATCGACAAAACTCCAAACAGAGTTCATTTTAACAAAAAGTGGGCCCCACGACAAAAAACTAAATTTGCCAAAACAGAACTCAATAGCCCAAAATGAGTCCAGAAGCCTCGAGACCCAAACCAAAGGTCCCTCTAGCCAAAAGTCAACATTCCAGAGCTAACAGCGCTGACAGAATTTCCATCCGAGTCTGTCTTTTCCGAATGTTGTCCAAAGCCAACTCTACCAGCTATAAGAGTTGCAAAATAGGGAAATAAGCTTAAAAGACAAACAAATGGCCGGAGAACCAAACCATCAGTTTCAACAAGTCATAAATGACCTGTAGCGATTGTGGGAAAGCTCAAAATGCAGAAAAAGCATGAAAATCAAGAAAATGACCTAGAGGGTCATTACTACATCCACTACTAAAAGGACTTTTGTCCTCGAAAGTTAAAAAGGGAAAATACCTGAAGGCTCAAAAAAGTGAGGATAGCGGGTCCCCATGTAGGTCTCAATCTCCCAAGTAGCCTCCTTGACAGGATGATGTTGCCTATGAACTTTAACTGACGGAATCTCCTTGGACCTCAACTTCCTAGCCTGCCTTTCCAAAATAGCAACAGGTTCCTCCTTAAAATCTAGGGACTCATCCAACTAAATAGAATCCCACTGAAGCACGTGAGACTCATCCAGAATATACTGTCACAGAATTGAAACATGAAAAATTGGATGAATAGCAAAAAGAGCTGGAGGGAAGGCTAACTCATAAGCAATCTCCCCAATGCAATGGAGGATCTCAAATCACCCAATAAACCTAGGACTAAGCTTACCTTTCCTCTCGAACTTCATCACCCTTTTCATGGGCAACACCCAAAGGAACACACGGTCACCAACCATGAACTCTAAATCTTGAACCCTCCGATCAACATTACTCTTCTGCCTACTCTGGGTAGTGTAAAGTCTCTTCTGGATGACCTAAACTCTATCCATAGAATCACGAAGCAAATTACTACCCCATGGTCTAACCTCAAAGGCATTAAACCAACCCACTAGAAATATGCACCGCCTACTATACGAAGCCTCGAAAGGAGCCATTTGAATACTGGAATGGTAACTATTATTATAAGCAAACTCTGCCAAGTCTAAGAACTGGTCCTACTAATCTCTGAAATCAATAATATAGGCTCGTAACGTATCCTCCAGAACCTGAATAGTGTGCTCAGATTGACCATCAGTGTGCAGGTGAAAAACAGTGCTATGCTCAACACTAGTACCTAACTCCCTCTGAATAAACCTCCAGAAATACGAAGTAAATTGAGTATCATTGTCAGAAATTATAGAAACTGGGACCCCATGCAAACGTACATTCTCATAGAAGTAGATCTGAGCCAACCTCTCTGAACTATAGGAAGTTTGAACTGAAAAAAGTGAGCAGACTTCGTCAATCTATCCACAATGACCCAAATAGCATCAAATCTCCACAAAGTATGTGGCAAATTGACTATGAAATCCATAGCTATCGACTCCCATTTCCACTCCGAGATGGGTAGCCTCTGAGTCAAACCACCTAGCCTCTGGTGCTCAAATATCACGTATTGACAGTTCAAGCACCTAGACATAGAATCTGAGATATCTTTCTTTATCCCACACCACTAGTAGTGCTACCTCAAGTCACGATACATCTTAGCTGCACCAGGATGAATGGAATACCTAGACAAATGAGCCTCCTATAAGATTAATCTAACCAGGTTACTCACTTTAGGAATGCAGATACGACCCTCAATCCTTAGAACACCCTAGAAATCTAAGGTCTCCTTCCTAGCCTCACTGCTTAACACCTTGTCACAAATGATCCTCAACCTCATATCATTAAACTGCTATGCCCGAATATGCTCTAACAAAGAAGATCTAGCCTCAACACAAGCAAAAATATGGCCCAGCTTAGTAATACCGAGTCTAAATAACCTGTTAGACAAGGACTGGATGTCTAAGGCTAAGGTTGCTTCTCTGCTGCTAAGAATGCCAAGATACCCATAATCACCGCCTTCTGGCTGAAGGCATCCACTACCATATTTTCCTTGCTCAGATGATACAAAATAGAGATGTCATAGTCCTTTAGTAACTCTAACCACCTGTGCTGCCTCAAATTTAGATCCTTCTGGCTGAAGATATAGTAAAGGCTATGATGGTGAATAAAGATCTCACAATATACGCCATATAGATAATACCTCCAAATCTTTAATGAGAAGACTACCAGTACTAACTCCAAGTCATAAGTGGGGTAGTTCTTCTCGTGAACCTTTAGGTATCTAGAAGCATAAGCAATAACTTGAACCTTCTGCATTAATACACAATCCAAACCAATACCTGAAGCATGACAATACATTGTAAACCCCTGACCTTCAATCGGAAGAGTAAGAATCGGAGCTAATGTCAATAAGTCCTTGAGCTTCAGAAAGCTTACCTCACACTCATCTGACCACTGGAAGGGGACATTCTTTTGAGTCAATCTAGTTAATAGAGCTGCTATAGAAGAAAACCCCTCCACAAACCGTCTATAGTAACCTGCCAACTCGATGAAACTGTGAACCTCAGTAGGAGAAGTAGGCCTAACCAATCATGAACTGGCGCAATCTTCGCCATATCCACCATAATCCCATCCTTAGACACCACATGCCCCAAGAATGCCACAGACTCAAGCCAAAACTTACACTTAGTGAATTTGGCATTTAATTGATGGTCTCACAAGGTCCAAAGTACAACTCTCAGATGTTGCTCATGCTCCTCTCTACTCCTCAAATATACAAAATTTCATCAATAAACACAATCATAAAGGAATCTAGATAGGCTCTAAACACACGGTTCATCAACTCCATAAAAGCTGTTGGGGCATTAGTCAAGCCAAAAGACATGACTAGGAACTCATAATGGCCACTTCGAGTCCTAAATGCAGTCTTTGGGATATTTGCAGCCCTAATCCTCAACTGGTAATACCCAGACCTCAAGTCTATCTTAGAGAACACTGCTGCACCTTGTAACTAGTCAAACAGATCATCAATACATGGCATCGAATACTTGTTCTTGACTGTTAGCTTATTCAACAGCTTGTAGTCAATACACATATGCATGAACCCATTTTTCTTCTTCATAAATAGAATTGGAGCACCCCACAGAGACACACTAAGCCTGATGAACCCTCTACTCAACAAATCCTAGAGTTGATCCTTAAGCTCCCTTAACTCAGCTAGTGTCATCTGATATGGCAGAATAGAAATGGGTTGAGTGCCCATCTCAATATTGATTGTAAAGTCAATATCACGATCAGGAGGAAGACCCTATAGATCAGAAGAAAACATATGTGAATACTTTCAAATCACAAGAACTGACTCAACTGAAGGTGTGGCGGCACTAGTATCACAAATGTAAGCAAGATAGGCCAAGCACCCCTTCCCAACCAACCGTTGGGTGCTCAGGAAAGATACTACTCTCATCGGTATATGGCTATTGGCACCCTTCCAAACTATAAGAGGGATACTAGGCACCGATAGAGTAATGGTCTTGGCAAAGCAATCCAAGACCGCATGGTAGGGAGACAGCCAATCCATGCCTAAAATCAGGTCAAACTCAGTCAGGTCTACCTACGTGTCATACCCAGGATAGTCACCACACAAGCCAAATATAAATGATCCACTACTAAAGAATATCCTACTGAGGTAGCTCCACACAAAGGCACAAACAATAACTCACAAGTAGACTCCAGATGATTAGCATAGTAGCAAACACATAAGAGAATATAGACCCCAAATCAAACAAAGAAGAATCTGTAATGACAAATAAAGATCGTACTTGTGATAACAACATCTGAAGCCTCATCCTCCAGACGAACAAGAAATGCATATATGTGGCTCTTAACTCCATGACCACCTGATCTACCAGACTGAGGACCGCCTCTGTAACCCTGGGGACCACCCCTACTACCATATGCACCACCTCTGGCTTGTGATGCTATATCCCTGAGGGCTTGAACCATCTTACCTTGCTAACGGCTATGCCTGACCCTCGAACAATCTCTAAAAAATTGCCCCAAATCACCACACTCAAAGCATCCCCTACTTGCCAATGTCCAAGATGAATAATCCACTGGACCTGACTGGTCGCCAAAGCTCGAATACCCAGAATGTGCACCACGTGGAGACAGAACAAAGCCTTGACTACTCTGACTACCCTATCCCTCTGTAATTTTTAATGCTGCCTAAATAGTTCAGCTTGGCTGGAAATGCTACTGATGCTTGCCCCTATAAAAGTAGCCTCTGCCACGTGTTTGTGAGCCATTGTAACTGCCCTGATGGTGAGGCCTCTTATCACTACCCCCTTGGGCCTCACAATGTATGCCCGCAATAGTGCAGGAGTGGTCTACTACCTCCAGGAAAGACTGGCCAGTTTCTACCATACCCTTTGTAGCCAAGCAAAGCTGTAAAGTCAATCCTCAGATAAAGCAATGCACCCTCTCGTGCTCGATAGGCAGAATCATGGTGGCATGCCTAGCCAACTCATAGAAGCGAACTTCATACTCTAAAACAGACATGGAGCCCTACTCTAACCAGGAGAACTGATCTAATAATCAGTCACTCAAGCTGTACAGTACATACTTCTCCAGAAAAGCTATGGAGAATTATGCCCATGTAAGTGGAAGTGACCCAGATGGCCTACAATCTATATACGATCTCCACCACGATATTATTGGACCATCCATATGAAATGCAGTGTAATATTCTCCGTGTAACTTAACCCACCCAAGAATATGCAATCTCTCATGGCAACTAGTTAGAAACTCGTGCGCATCCTCCATAGGAGCACCTGAGAACCTCAGGGGACCCAACCTCAGAAACCTACCAAGCATCTTCTGCTCCTCAGAAGACATAATAGGTCAAGCTGGAATAGGCAGAATAACAGTAGGAACTGGCAACACCTCTAATCGAGGAGCTGTAATACCAGGTTGTGCTCCTAAACTATGTGCCACTGCCTAGGTTGAAGTATGAGCCTCGTCTTTGACTTGAGAACCAATCGGAGTACCGAGTGAAGCTGCTGGCTGTAACATACCTTCAAGAAATCTAAGCAAGCAAACCAAAGTGTCTTGTTGCACTAGAGTAGCCACAAAACCTGTTGAATGCTGGGCCGGCCCTACACCCTCCAGCTCATACTGTACCTCCTCAATCTTGATATCAGGCTCTGGTAAAACCAATCTAGTATGGGCTCGAGCTAGCACCACATCCTATCCCCTACCTCAACCTCAGGGTCGACCTCTACCCCATCCCCTATCTAGAGCTCTAGCTATAGGTACAGGGGTCTCATCCTCACCCACTGCTGATTTTTTGTGAACCATCTGAGAAGAAGTGAAACAACAAGATACTTAGAAGTTTATAAGGCCAATCACGCACCATAAGGAATCAAACAAGGTGGAATTTTTCCTAGAAATATCCTATAGACTCACATAGATAGGATACGTACGTCATCATAATAATGCACGAGACTCTACTAGATACTTTGCTTTTGTACTAGCAATATCGGTGAACCTAGAGCTCTGATACCACTCTGTCATGACCCAAAACTGGGCCACGATGGCACCTACATAACCGTCCTATAGGCAAGCCAACCCAATGATGCAAAAAGTAAATTAAATAATTCAAATAAGGAAAGTGGAATAGAAATATAAGAAAGATAGGGAACAGTAGTATAGATACATACCAATTATAATAAATATATAAAAATGGCCCTAAAGTGATCGAGAAGACAATATATAAACAAGAACCAACCCCAAACCTAGTGTCACCTATACAAGAGCATCTAAAGTACAAAGTAGTTATACAACAAGTACTGTCTATCAAAAAAATAGAAAATATAGACAAAAATTTAGATGGAAATCAGTAAAAGTCTCCAAAACGCCGAAAGATCACCACAATCTGAACAACAGATGGCCACGAATGATAGGATAATCAACAAGGGTGGCTTATACTAGGTGATGCACAAAAAAAAGATGTAGAGTATAGTATGAGTACCAAAACAATGGGTACCCAGTAGGCATCATAGGCCGACCAAGCTCAGAAAGATAATTTACAATATAAACTACAGGAAAGTAAGCAAACTACAGGGATCCACCTAAATCTAGTTATTACCCAAAAGAAAAGAGTCATACACCTAGCAGATAGTGAAGATAATAATCATAAAGAAATCAGGCAGTCACCATAGAAGCAATCAATGCACAACATAGTGCAACAGAAGATTGATGTGGTGCGGTATGTGACTAATATAATATGAGTCAGAAATCCCAACATTAGATGAATAATAAGTAAATAGAAGTTTGAAAACCCAGCATCGGACATGTGATAAGTAAATATGAGTCTGGAAACCCGACATGGGATATGCAATAGATAAATATGAGTTTGGCAACCCAGCATCGAACATGTAATACGTAAAAATCCTTCCATGGATCTTAAAATAGTAAAAAGGGAGGCGTCTCAGCTTTCAAAATCCAAAAATCAGTAGTAAAGATCCTAGTAGAAGTTTGAAATGTGTAGTAACACTAAAGACCTCCTGTATGCCATGTTCATGCTCACAGGAAAGAATATATACATGCCTAAGCCATACAACAATCAAGTAAATGTAGAAAGATACACCAAAATAGGGCAAGGGTGCCCTCAAAACAAAGTAATTACCTAGAACTCCACCCAACCCAAATGCTATGGCCTCAGGCCTATAGTTACGCAGTAACGACAAATAAAAATGAAAAAAAAAAGTAAATTAACCATGGAGATGAGAAGAAATACCTACTCTACCACTAAAACCTCCGAAAAACATTCTAAGGATTGTAGGTTAGCCGCAGAAATTCTACAAGCTCCTAAACTAAGGATAAACAGTATAATTCTACTCTACGATCCAAAAATGGCCAATTTATACAATCACAGGATTTAAGCCTATCTCTACTCTAAGATACTACCTAACGTTTCTATAATTTATGAAATATAGAATATAACTAAGCCCAGTATAAAGAAAATAAATTGTAGCCTACCTCTGGGCTGAACTGCGAACACGAACCATCATTTGTGTGCCTTCCTTTTCCGAATAGCCTCAGAGTGCTACCACACTATCAAGAACATAATCCAGGTGTCAAGATGATACGAATGACATCCATATTGCTATATAAAAATTTGGGCAAAAAATCAGGTTGGAAAATGACCCTCTAGGCCCGCGCAATAAAATGGAAAGAAAATTTCACAAATATATTTGCAACGGGTTTAGAAACCCATGCCCAAAAGTTGAGCATAAATGGGACTCGTTTTGGGGCCCAAAATATCCCTAAAGTCCACATGATCAAGAAGAATTTAACAAGGAACCAATGGAAATTTAACAAAATATAACATGCATTAATGAAGAAAAAGGAAAAGGGAGTTAGGAGGAACCTACCTGAATAATTGAGAGTGGAAACTAGGATAAACCAGCTCTTGGAAGCTCAAAACAATGGAGGTTTTGTGGAATGTTAAAGAAGAAAATAAAGTTTGAAATGTTTTATAAAAACTCAGATACCTCCGCAAAATTGGAGGTTTTTCTGCAAAAGCAGACATCGCAAAAGCAACAAACACTCCGCAAAAGTAGAGGTCATTATTCGCTCGTGCCTTTACAAAAGTGGAGTTTCTTTGCAAATGCGATATATGCAAAAGGGGCTAAAGGTCGCAAAAGCAGACACACGAGCAACAACAAAAACCAGAAGACGTTTAATTCTAAAAAGTCACCAGATGGACCCTCGGGATTCTTTTAGAACCCCGTGAACGCAAACAAACTATGCCACTCAACAAAAAAGGCATTTCAAACTCAATGGAATCAACGAAACTCCCAACAGAGATTGTTTTAATGAAAAGTGGATCCCACACCCAAAAACCAACTTTTACCAACACAGAACTCAATAGACCAAAATAAGTCTGAAAGACTCGGGACCCAAACCAAAGGTCTCTCTAGCCTAAAGTTGATATTTCAGAGCTAACAACACTGACAAAATTTCCATCCGAGGCCATCTTCTCCGAATGTTGACCAAACTCAACTCTACTAGCTATAAGAGTTGTAAAATAGGGAAATAAGCTTGAAACACAAATGAACGGCCCAAGAACTGAACTGTCAGTTCCAGCAAGTCATAAATGACCTGTAGCCTCTATGGGAAAGCTCAAAAAGCAAAAAATCACAAAAAATAAGAAAATGACCTAGAGGATTATTACATCCACCAAGTATTGTATTCATAGAGGCTTGCAAACTAGTCAGTTGGGTTGCATAGTTATGATGGTGGCCATTTTTGCCTTGTATTTTTATTATTTGTAGCTTGTTAGCTAGTTGGTCCGTGTTGTTATTGTGTTGGCAGTTTAACGGCTCATAGTTTACATTGTATATATATGTTTTTAATTTTTGTATAGAGATCATGGTGTCCTTGATAGCCCGCATAATGTTTATGCTTTCCTAAATATCATGGCAGCCTCGATGGCCAAAACAGGACTTATATGCTACCTTCTTATTGCTTTATGTGAACTATTGGAGTAGTTATTTTCTTCCTAGAGCTGTCGACAGGGGCCTTATTGGCTGAGGGCTAATTTTTAAGCAAATATATACTTGTTTGTTTTCTTAATTGTGTGCGGCTGCTATGCACAATTGGCAAATAGCTTAGCAGCATCGACTTTGGCTTAAGTTTTGACATTAGATGCCAGTTATTCCCCCTGAGTTTGGGGTGTGACAAACTTGGTATCAGAGCAATATTGTATCCTAGAGAGTCTAGAAACCGTGTCTAGTAGAGTCTTGTTTATAAATGTGTTGTGCACCACATTTTATAAGCAGGAAGCTACAAACATTGTTCAAGAAAGTTACCCTTTTTCTTGCTCAAATCGTGCAATAGAGCTGAGTTATAAGGGTTAAGTTCTCCGACTTACGATTTTTATTGGGCTTGTACTCAAATCGCACATAATGAAAATATGGACATCACGCAAATTAATGCCATTATATGGAACATAGAGGTGCTTTGACATCAACAATATATAATTGAGACAGTCGAGAAAGGACATTAGAAAAGGGCCAGACCTACAGGTTTTAGACAGAGGGACAGGGTTGCTCTAGATCTCATGATTTAGGGATATCACCTACACCCTCACAAGAGAAGTCACAGGGTAGCAGGTTTGATCATCGGGGGCAGTTAGGTAAGAGTGAGAGCTCACGAGCATCAGGCTAACAGTAGTAAAGGGTCCCACATCAGTTTTGATCAGCTGTGCCATATTGTGATACATCAAATAAACACATGCAAGGATGTCACGCCCCGAGCCTACACCCTAGATGTAACACGGGACCAGAGATCACAAGTGATCCCAAGATAACCCTTCTTGCTGGCATAACTCATGAGCAACTAAATAGAAATAGATAAACTGGAGAATATTATGCAGAAGCTGAAACATATGATGAACTCTTGAAGAGTACTGTAATAAACTAAAGTTTTATAAACTGAAATACATCTCATTTGAAAAATAATACAACTAACTGACTGACTGTCTATGAAGCCTCTACTAACACTGACTATGGTTAGACGGGACATGACCTCCAACTATCTCTAATCAATGTATAAAACTGAAATAACTGCTATGACTACTAACTGACTGGAGTTACCAGAAAAAGAGAACTCGTTCCTTGCTGATTGGAAGTTTTAACCAGTTTGACCATGATCCTGGGGCTAGCACTAAAACTTATATCATCAAAAGGATGTAGCACAAAAAGTATATGATTAATACTTTGAAGTATTGAGCATGTGAGATAATGCACTAACTTTAAAAACATGAGAAATTATGTATATACTAGAACATAACTAAAAGCAGGAGTAAGTATGGACATACGAGAATGCATAAGTCAATGCTATAAAACATGGGTTCTTTTATTGAAGAGTATAAAATGTTTCTAAGTTGTAAACTATGAGATACATATACTATGAGATAACTAAGCATGTTGAAAGTATTGATGAGCTATTTTAAAACTATAAATTGAATTTGTAGTACTCAGACCCAAACATAATATGCACAAAATCTGAAATGTACGGATATTCTGAAAAATGTAATTTAAAAGCTGTAAAACTAAAATAAGGGCCCAGTATACAACTACTGAGTCTAATTCTGTGGGAGAGTCTGTTAACCGACATAAATCACGTGAGTTAAACATGGAGTCCAATGTATACGCTCTATCAAAAGGAGCCAATGTACCTTGCTAGGGTATAGAGGAATGACTGGCGTGATCACTAATTCTGATGCCCAATTGAGGGGCTAAATAACCTACGGTGGCATGTAGTTTTGGGACTTGAGGGTACGCTAAACCCTAGTCTAACTCGGTGCTAAATACTACTCCCAAACAGAATACTATAGCTCATTTAAAACTGAAGTTCTAGAATGCTATGTAAGAACCTAGTTAATATGGATGATTTCTGAAAGACTGTATAACTGAAAACTATTCATAAAGCATGTGGACATGTCTATATGTCATACTAATCATGAAACTAACTAAATTCGTAATCATTGATGGCATATATGAAAGTCTATATTTAAAAACATATTACTATAAAACATACTA
The DNA here is from genome assembly GCA_003996215.1 of Jaltomata sinuosa. Classification (NCBI taxonomy): domain Eukaryota; kingdom Viridiplantae; phylum Streptophyta; class Magnoliopsida; order Solanales; family Solanaceae; genus Jaltomata; species Jaltomata sinuosa. Next base: position 73,716 of record QJPP01001438.1, read on the forward strand.
AAGGTTAGCTGAAGCCTACTAAATCATGAGAAGTTTTAAAGAAAATCTGTAGATGGAAAACTGACTAATTTCATGCTTAAAACTAAATGCTAGTACTCTAGGTTAAATTCTGAAGAAAACCAATTCTCATGAAAGTACTACAATTTTAGGCTAAATTCTTAATTTCTTAAATTTCTTGTGAAAGCTCATGCAAGTCATTTAAAACTTGGTACAAATCTTCTAAAATAGGATATAGATCATGTAGAAATCATAAGGACTAAATTTTGTAGAATTTTGCAAGATTGGATAAGAACCCTAGTTTCTAACATCATGAAATTTTAAATAGAAGGCTGTGATTTTGGGCATAAAGGCGAACTAAACCCTTACTTAACACCCACATACCTGGTTGATGATAATCATTGAAGTGAACCTGAAGTTTGAAGATTGATGGAGAAAGCCCTAGGTTTGAACTTTGGAGAAGGACACTCTTTTCTTCTTTGAAATGGACTTGAGAGAAAAAGTAAGGAAATCTGATAGTTGGAGGTATTTTTGGATTAATAAAATAAGCCTAAAACTATTTATAGTCGGAGCTAAAAGAAAAAAGGAATGGTCCGAAATACCCCTGGAATACTAAATTAAAAAATGCTGAAAAAACTCATCGTTGGGTTCCATGAGCACGAACCACGACCCGTAGAATGAATCACAATTCATGAAAAGGGTTTGTGGTTGTTGGGCAAAGTTTCTAGCCTCTGGACTGATTTCAACGAGTTGGTTTCATGACCCGCGGATCATTCCATGACCCGTGGAACCTCCTCGTGGTTTTCAGGTGAAAAATTATTTGCAAGACTGATTTCCACAATTTCAATTCACGATTCATAGTTTGATAGACGAGCCATGGATTTCTCTCGTGGTTTCTGTCTGTCATTTTGACATACAAACACCCTTTGGTAAAATACTGATGATGTTTTACTCCGGACTCATATTAATGCACGGTTGGTTTCATTGGAAAGAATATTCAAAGGCCTTTAATTTGGTGGGTGCTAGGCCATATAACTCTTCATATTCTAAGAGTTATGATCGTTTGAAGCTAACCCTAGTTTAGTCTTACATGAAAAGTTCTTTGGTTGGAGTGCTTTCAACTTAACTTGCTTAAAGAAGTTTTATATGAACATGATTCACATACAAAGCACTCAACACACTAGGCAAATGATCATGACCCTCATAGAAATAGTTTGGGTCTTAGCTTGAAATTTTTTGGTTGTTACAATATCTCCCCCTTGGGATAATTCGTCCTCGAATGAAGACTAACTAGGCTGAGGTTGTAGGGAAAGAGCCACAATCCTACCAACTGAGTTCTACAAGCTTGAGTACTGACATGGTAAATGATTTCTGACTAAGATATGAACTGAGCTGGGTCATGAGGCATATATGCATGCTGAGAGCATAAGAACACTGATTGGACATGACTGAGTATCCAACATGATAACTAGTCTTGAGTGAGAGTAAGGACTTAGCTGGAACTCATAAAGAATGCACACATTCATAGAAATTACATTAACTGAAAGGAACATAAAACTGAGAGGAGTTACTATACGAGAAAAGTATTCTCTTCTAAACTGAACTCACTAGCATAGATTGAACTGAGCGTAGGGCCTTCTTGACTTAGGAATGATTACCGGCAGGTCTGAACTGATCTGATGTGAGGAGTCTACTATCTTGCTATCTGAAGCTACTGGACATAAGGTATGAGCATCCTGGGCAGGGAATAGGAACAAGACTATTCCCGCCTTAAACAATACTATTGACAACTTTTAAGCTTAGGAATGCCCTTTTTAACTATACCAACTTCTCTGAATGCCACACTTACCATTTGCAACTAAAATTCTCATCAACACACATATAGATGCTAAGTTCTGAATCTAACTACCTGTTTTTACCATGTTCAAGCCTATCTCGACTAAATCTCTTGCATTTGGAGTTATAACAGGAATGATATTCCTTCCTATCACAAAAATCAACTAACCTTGAAGTCTAATAAATGGGTCACTAGTCGCACAAAGCAAAGTCACATACATATTTCATCACGACATTCAAGCCTATTACTATGATCATCTGATGGATTCTTTGTAGCTGACACTACCCGAGACTCATCTCCTCTTCCCTAGCATATATAGAAACTATAACTGCAGGAACTTCTACAAAGGGACACCCAAAAGAGGAAAATCTAGTACTTCTTTCTAGGCTACTACTCAGGTTTCTCCACTAACAGTTGTGAAAACGTAACCCAAGATCACTGAAGGAATAGAGTGGAAGCATGATCATCACGAATGAAGGAATATGGATCGGTCTTGACTTATACTTAGCGTGATCTAGCCACTCAAGGTGATGTCTGAGAAGTCAAGTGCCAAGGTCTGAGTGTCTCACATTATGGATATGTGAAGCATGGTTAGAGTAAGGAAGCATAAGCACGAACTATCCAAGAGGTCTGGTCTAAGCATATACATGATGTAGCATGATTTCATTAGCAATCAAAGCATATCTATAGGACTGAACTGAGTACATAGAACTAACCATATTGTGAGACATGAGTTTACATATATATATATAGAGAGCATTATGACATGAAGCTGGGATTCATACAATCATAGATTAAAACTGGAATCGCTGTCTAGAGTAATTTATGTTTGTTCTAGGAGCTGAATATGGACATGAATCTGTATAGAGTGCATGAACTTATCCGTGAGTATGACACAAATACATCTGAGTATAGAGTCATCTTGATTGAAGTACAAGGAAATCTGCTAGAATAAAAATGGATCGGTATCCTATCATAGCTCTTTCTAGAATTCTATACTAGTTGTATCACAAGGCTCGACTTGGTTCTTCATTCTAACATCTCTCTCTTTGTTCATATGTCACCCATCTAAGTCTGTGGATCTCTCTCCTATCTAAGCTATAAACAATTAACTCTTGTAAGGTCTGGGTATCACTGCACTCTTGGACTAGATGCTAAACTCTCCTTGATGGGCTATAACTGAAGATGCTAAACCCTTGCTAGGTCTCCTTTTGAGGTATGTCTTAACTCCCTCTTTACCCTTAGGGCTATCACTAGAGGATATATAACCACTTTTTGAAATACTTAGTAATCTAAACTTTGCTTATTCGTCTACTAACACCACATCTCTAAGTTCACATCCACCAAAATCGACTGAATCAAAACCACGCTAAGAGACTCAATATCATCTATCTATAATCTTCTAAACATCATGCAACAACATACTACTCTGGGTACACATCTACCTCTTTAATGCTTAAGGCCCTCTTCTTTATCTCATGACTTAGTCACAATTTTTACCAATTCATCTAGGGGTCATATATACATCTTACTTACACCACCATACTCATTGCAAATTAATCAACTTAATTCTCTGCATACATTATGTCAAGCCTACTGGGTCAATTCTATAAAACTAGCATCACCATCCTCATCTTATAGCTACTATACTTCTGAATTCGTACATCTAGTTCTAGAGTCATTCTACTACTTATGGCCCATAACATCTCAATTCACACTAACTGTTAAGTGATTTTGCTACCCAGCCACTCATACAACAGTACCCTTGGGCTAAGGCACCATTCACAATAAAGCATCTGGGAGGGGGGGTCTAAGAGCATAGAGCACATTCTACTATAGGCTCAACTGCATGAGTGAAAAAGGATACATGCTTTTGAATCAGTATACTTACACATCGGTGGCTCCTCTCAAGCCCTTGTACAGTCTATTAACTTTCTGATAGCTCTATCTGAGAGCATCTCATTGACAGGAATCTGAACTTTATTATTCCCACCACCTCAAAGATGAGGCATAATTAGAGTAATTGGGTTAACGCACGAATCTGCATAAGTTTCTTAACGAATAATTTTACTGCACAGCTTGGAGTATGAAAAAAGGGAAACATTTCCTAAATGCCCTGTAGCCTCCTGATTATAAGTATGGTGCACAACACACTTATAAGCAAGTCTCTACTAGACATGGCTTCACAGACACCCTAGGACACTTGAACTCTATGATCTGATACCAAGTTTCTCATGCCCTGAGCCTACACCCTAGACGTAACACGGAATATGAGACCACAAGTGATCCCAAGATAACCCTTCTTGCTGGTATAACTCATGAGCAACTAAATAGAAATAGATAAACTAAAGAATATTATGCGAAAGCTGAAACATATGATGAACTCTTGAAGAGTACTGTAATAAACTAAAGTTTTATAAACTGAAATACACTTATTTGAAAAATGATACAACTGACTGACTGTCTGTCTGTCTATGAAGACTCTACTAACACTGATTATGGTTAGCCAGGACATGACCCCAAACTATATCTAATCAATGTAAAACAACTGAAATAACTGCTATAACTACTAACTGAATGGAGTTCCCGAAAAAGGAGAACTCTCTCCTTGCTGACTGGAAGCTGCGAGCTGTTTGACCATGATCTTGGAGGATAGCACTAAAACCTACACCCTAGATGTAACACGGTACCTAAGACCACAAGTGATCCCAAGATAACCCTTCTAGCTGGCATAACTCATGAGCAACTAAATAGAAATAGATAAACTGAGGAATATTATGCGAAAGCTAAAACATATGATGAACTCTTGAAGAGTACTGTAATAAACTGAAGTTTTATAAACTGAAATACAACTCATTTGAAAAATGATACAAATGACTGACTGAGTGCCTGTGAAGCCTCTACTAACACTAACTATGGTTAGCCAGAACATGACCCCTAACTATCTCCAATCAATGTATGACAACTAAAATAAATGCTATAACCGCTAACTGACTGGAGTTCCCAGAAAAGGAGAACTCATTCCTTGCTGACTGGAAGCTGCGAGCACTAAAACCAGCATCATCAAAAGGATGCAGCACAAAAAGTATGTGATCAGTACTTTAAATGTACTGAGCATGTGAGATAATGCACTAACTTTGAAAACATGAAAAACCATGTATATACTAGAACATAATTAAAAGCTGGACTAAGTATGGACATCTGAGAATGCATAAGTCAATGCTGTAAAACATGGGCTCCTTTACTGAAGAGTATAAAATATTTCTGAGTTGTAAACTATGAGATACATAGACTATGAGATAACTAAGCATGCTTAAAGTATTGATGAGATGTTTAAAACTATAAATTGAATCTGTAGTACTCATGCCTAAAAATAATATGCACAAAATCTAAAATGTAAGGATATTCTGAAAAATGTAATTTACAAGTTGTGAAACTAAACTAAGGGCCTAGTATCCAACTATTGAGTCTAATTCTGTGGGAGAGTCTGTTAACCGACATAAACCACGTGAGCTAAATGTGGAGTTCGATGTATACGCCCTATTGAGAGGACCCATTATACCTTGCCAGGGTATAGAGGCATGACTGGTGTGATAATTAGTTCTGATGCCTAATTGAGGGGATAAATAACCTATGGTGGCACTTAGTTCTAGGACTTGAGGGTATGTTGAACCCTAGTCCAACTCGATGCTAAATACTACTCCCAAATTGAATACTGATAGCTCATTTAAAACTGAAGTTTTGGAATGTTGTGTCAGAACCTAATTAATCTGGATAATTTCTAAAAGACTGCATAACTGAAAACTATTCATAAAGCATGTGGACATATTTATATGTCATGCTAATCATTAAACTTACTAAATTTTTAATCATTCATGGAATATCTGGAAGTCTATATTTAAAAACATAATCTTGTACAACATACTGAAGGTAAGCTGAAGCTTGCTAAAAATCATGAGAAGTTTTAAACAAAATCTGTAGACTGAACTGAATGCTAGTACTCTAGGTTAGATTCTGAAGAAAACCAATTCTCGTGAAAGAACTACAATTTTAGGCTAAATTCTTGATTTCTTGAAGTTCTTGTGAAAGCTCATGCAAGTCATCAAAACATGGTACAAATCTTCTAAAATAGGATATAGATCATGTAGAAATTATAAGGACTGAATTCTGTAGAATTAGCATTAGCATGATTGGATAACAACCCTAGTTTCTAACATCATAAAATTTTAAATAGAAGAGTGAGATTTTGGGCATAAGGGCGAACTAAGCCCTTACTGAATACCCAAATACCTGGTTGATGATAATCATTGAAGAGAACCTAAAGTTTGAAGCTTGATGGAGAAAGCCGAAGGTCTGAACTTTGGAGAAGAACGCTCTTTTCTTCTTTGAAACAGACTTGAGAGAAAAAGTAAGGAAATCTGATAGTCGGAGGTATTTTTGGATTAATAAAATAAGCCTAAAACTATTTATAGTTGGAGCTTAAAGAAAAAAAGAATAGTCTAAAATACCCATGGAATACTAAATTAAAAACTAATGAAAAAACTCATCGCTAGGTTCCATGAGCACGAACCATGACCCATAGAATGGATCACGGTTCGTGAAAGGGTTCGTGGTTTCTGGGTGAAATTTCTAGCCTCTGGACTGATTTCCACGAGTTGGTTTCATGAGCCGTGGATTATTCCACGATCCATGGAACCTCTTCATGGTTTTTAGGTGAAAAATCAATTGCACGACTGATTTTCACGAGTTTAATCCACGGTTCATGGTTTGATCCATGAGCCATGGATTCCTCTCGTTGTTTCTATCTATCATTTTGATAGACAAACACCCTTCATTAAAATACTAATAACATTTTACTCCGGATTTGTATTAATGCAAAGTCAGTGGATTTGGAAAGAAGATTCAAAGGCCTTTAATTTAGTAGGTGATAGGACACCTAACTCTTCATATTCTAGGAGTTATGATAGTTTGAAGTTAACCCTAGTTTAGTCTTACATGAAAACTTCTCTGATTGGGGTGCTTTCAACTTAACTTGCTTATAGAAGTTTCTTATGAACATGATTCACATCTAAAGCACTCACCATACTAGGGAAATTATCATGATACTCATGGAAATAGTTTGGGTCTTAGCTTGGAATTTTTGGGGTGTTACATAGGAGATGCCATCATGGCTCCATAACATGCTATTTTTGTGGCTAAGAGGGTCATATACAAAGATAATGTCCGTATAGGGACCAACAATGTTCAGCAAAGATAGACAGATTAGCAACAAGATCAGCTTCCTCAGTATATCCTATAGAGCATGGTTACTAGATTTTATCAGGTAAAGGTGGATGCCAAAAGGGAGCATCTTGTTATGGCAGTAGCTAGAATTGTACATAACACTACAGGTCATCAGGATTCATAGTCATCGCCTGATGTTATGACAAGTATATTGAGTGGTTGCTCCCACTGTGTTTATGTTTTGATAGATCCAGGCTCCACTTATCGTATATTACCCTATTTATTCCTAAAAAGTTGTGTATAGTACCCAAGACATTGCATCGACCTTTTGTTATGTCTACCCAGTTGGCAACTCTATTATCACCAAGAGAATTTATCGAGGTTATAAGATAGAGAATATTGGTTGTCAGACCTTTGCAGTCCTGATAGAGCTAGAGATTCTTGACTTTGATATTATTATATGTATGGATTGGCTGACATCTTGTTATGATAATGACGACTGCCGAGCGAAGACCGTTAGATTCCACTTTTTAAGGAAAGTAGCTCGAGAGTGGAAAGGTAATGTGGCAATGCTAAAGGGCAGGTTTATTTCCCATCTTCAGGCAATAACAATGATCGCCAAAGGATAAATTTACCATATTGTCAAAGTTTAATATATTGACGCTAAGCCATTGACTCTTCAGTTTATTCCAGTGGTTAATGAGTTTCTAGTGCATCTTTAAATGAGCTTCAAGGTATTCCATAGAACGAGAGATTAATTTTTTTTCTATTGATATGTTACCAGATGTCTAGCTGATATCAATTCTCTCATATAGAATGGTACCAATAGAATTGAATGAATTGAATGAACTATTGAAAGATTTATTAGATACGAGCATCATTAGGCCTAGTGCATGACCATGGGGTACGCCAGTGTTATTTGTGTGAAAGAAATATGGATCATTATGAAAGTGTATGACTATCAAAAATTGAATAAGGTGACTATAAAGAACAAATATCCACTACCAAGTATTGGTATTTTTTTTTTACCAACTATGCTTCCCAAAGATTAATTTATATTTAGGGTACTATCATGTACTTGTTCGAGAGACTGATATTCCAAAGACAACCTTTAGGCTCAGATATAGTCATTTTAAATTTCTTGTGATGTCTTGCGGGTTGAAAAATGCCCCAGCATTATTTATCGACCTAATGAATAGTATCTTTAGGTTGTTCTTAGACTTGTTTCCATTTTATTTATTGATGATATTCTAGTATATCTCGTTCAAATATCAAGCATAGAGACCATGTTTGAGAAGTGCTTCATATACTCTGAGATCAGAGGTTGTATGCTAAGCTCCCAAAGTGTGAGTTCTGGTTGCATTATATGGCCTTTTCAGGCCTTATTGTATTAGATGTTGGTATTTAGGTTGACATACAAAAGATTGAGGCCGTGAAGACTTGTCCTAGACCAATGATCCTGACATAAATTTGTAGCTTTCTGGGGTAAGAAGGGTATTACAGAAGATTTGTAGAAGGATTTTCTTCACTTTTAGCACCCTTGACAAAGTTGACTCCAAAAGTAGCTAAGTCTCATTGGAGCACAACCTGCAAGCAGAGGTAAGGCTCAACCTCAGGGGTTTTTAGCCTTGGGTATACCAAGAGATGGAGTCTTCAAATTCAAAGATCAGTTATATGTTCTGAATATTGCAGGACTTTTACAATAGGTTGTTGAAGAGGCACACCATTCTTGTTACTCTATTTATACAGGACCCACAAAAATGTATTATCATATTAAGGAGATTTATTGGTGATCGAGAATGAAGAGGAACATAGCTGAGTTTGTAGCATAGTGCCTAAATTACCAGCAGGTAAATATAGACATTAGAAGCCCAGTGGACTAATTCAGGAGAAAGCGATTCCATTGTGGAAGTGAGAGACGACAAATATGGATTTTTATCACAGGGTTGCCTCGTTCATGATGGAAGTTTGATTCTATCTGGGTGGTTATTCATAGGATAACAAAATCAACCTATTTCTTACTAGTCACAGCCACATTATTAGTTAATGATTATGCTAAGTTGTACACTAGAGAGATAGCCAGACTTTATTGTCACGCCCCGAGCCTACACCCTGGACTCAACAGTGCTTAGAGTCACAAGTGACCCCAAGCTAACCCATAGCCTAGCATACTGCTGAGATATAGACTGAAAATAAATACGGAAGCTGAAATGTGCTAAGCTCTTTTTGAATATATTATAACAAAATGAACTATTATAAACTGATATACAATATCATTTAAAAACTGATACAACTGAGTTACTGACTATCTGAGTGTCTATGAAGCCTCTACTAACATTGACTATGGTTAGCCGGGACAAGACCCCCCAACTATCTTTAATCAATGTACAACAACTGAAATAATCGCTATAACTACTAACTGACTGGAGTTCCCAGAAAAGAAGAACTCTTTCCTTGCTGGCTGGAAGCTGCGATCTGTCTAACCATGATCCTGGGAGCTAGCACTAAGACCTGCATCATCAAAAGGATGCAGCACAAAAAGGTATGCGGTCAATACTTTGAATGTACTGAGCATGTGAGATAATGCACTAACTTTTAAAACATGAGAAAACATGTATATACTAGAAACATAACTGAAAGCTGGACTAAGTATGGATATGTTAGAATGCATAAGTTAATGCTGTAAAACATGGGCTCTTTTACTGAAGAGTATAAAATGTTTCTTAGTTGTACACTGTGAGATACATAGATTATGAGATAACTAAGCATGCTGAAAGTATTGTTGAGTTTTTTAAAAACTATAAATTGAATATGTAGTACTCAGGCCCAAACATAATATACACAAAATTTGCAATGTGAGGATATTCTAGAAAAATGTAATTTAAAAGCTATAAAACTGAACTGAGGGCCTAGTACACAACTACTGAGTCTAATTCTATGGGAGAGTCTGTTAACCGACATAAACCATATGAGCTAAACATGGAGTCCGATGTATACACCCATCGAGAGGACCCAATATACCTTGCCAGGGTATAGAGGCATGACTAACGTGATCACTAGTTCTGATGCCCAACAGAGGGGCTAAGCAACCTACGGTGCCACGTAGTTCTAGGACTTGAGGGTACGCTAAATCCTAGTCCAACTCAGTGCTAAATACTACTCCCAAACTGAATACTGACAGCTCATTTAAAACTGAAGTTCTGGAATGCTGCATTAAGACCTAATTTATCTAGATGATTTCTAAAACACTGTATAACTAAAAACTATTCGTAAAGCATGTGAACATATCTACATGTCATACTAATTATGAAACTTACTAAGTCCATAATCATTGACGTCATATGCTGAAAGTTCATATTTAAAACATATTCTTGTAAAATAGATTGAGGTTAAGCTGAAGCCTGCTAAATCATGAGAAGTTTTAAAGAAAACCTGTAGATTGAAAACTTGCTAATTACATGCTTAAAGCTAAATGCTAGAAATCTAGGTTAAATTCTGAAGAAAACCAATTCTCATGAAAATACTACCATTTCAGGCTAGATTCTTGGTTTCTTAAAGTTCTTGTAAAACGTCTTGCAAGTCATTGAAAACATGGAGTACATCTTCTAAAATAGGCTATAATTCATGTAGAAATCATATGGACTGAATTCTGTAAAATTTAGCATGATTGGGTACGAACCCTAGTTTCTAAATAATGAAATTCAAAATAGAAGACTGAGGTTTTGGGCGTAAGGGTGAACTAAACCCTTATTGAATACCCACATACCTGGTGGATGATAATCCCTAAAGAGAAATCTGAAGTTGAAGCTTTGGAGAAGAAGCCCTAGGTCTGAACTTTGGAGAAAAGCGTTCTTTTCTTCTTGAAATTGATTTGAGAGGAAACTGACTTGATTTGAGGTTTAGACTTATTAAAAATAAGCCTAGAGCTTGTTGAATTAAAAGAAAAATTAAAAATGAAATTGTTGAAAGGTCTAAAATGCCCCTAAGGAGTTGAATTAAAAATTGTTGAAAAAATATGTCGCTGGGTTCCATGAGCATGAACCACGACTCGTAGAATGGATCACAGTTCGTGGAAAGGGTTTTTGGTTCCTGGGAGAAGTTTGTGGTCTCTGGAATGATTTTCACGAGTTGGTTTCACGACCCGCGGATCATTCCATGACCCATGGAACCTCCTCATAGTTTTCAGGCGACTTTTAAGCTTTTGGACTATTTCCACGACCCGTGGAACCTCCTCATGGTTTTCAAGTGAAAAAATTAGATTTCAATCTACGGTTCGTGGTTTGATCCACGAGCCGTGGATTCCTCTCGTGGTTTCAGTCTGTCAGTTTGACAGACAGACATATTTTAGTAAAACACTGATAACGTTTTGCTCCGAACTTGGATTAATGCAAGATCAGTGGTGTTGGAAAGAAGATTCAAAGAACTTTTATTTAGTGGGTACTAGGCCACCTAACCCATCATATTCTAGGAGATATTATTGTTTTATGTTGACCCTAGTTTAGTCTTACATGAAAACTTCTTTTGGGGTGCTTTCAACTTAACTTGCTTATAAGAGTTTCTTATGAACATGATTCATATCCAAAGTACTCACCACACTAGGAAATTGATCATTACACTCATGGAAATAGTTTGGGTCTTAGCTTGGAATTTTTGGGGTGTCACAATATCTCCCCCTTGGGATCATTCGTCCTCGAATGAAGACTAACTAGGCTGAGGTTGTGGGGAAAGAGCTGCAATCCCACCAACTAAGTTCTAAAATCTAGAGTACTAACATAGTAACTTATTTCTGACTAAAATATGAACTGCGATTGATTCACGATACCTACATGCATACTAAGGGCATAAGAACACCGGTAGGAAATGAAACTGAATATCCAACATGATAACTAGTCTGGAGTGAGAGTAGGGACTTAACTGAAACTCATATAGAACGAACGCATTCTTAGAAATCATAGTCAACTTAAAGGAACATAAAACTGAGAGGAATAACTATACAAGAAGACTATTCTCTTCTAAACTGAACTCACTAGCATGGACAGAACTGACCGTAGGACCTTCTGGCCTTAGAAATGATTACTGGCAGGTCTGAGCTGATCTAATCTGAGGGGTCTTCTATCTTGCTACCTGTAGCTACTGGACATATGGTATGAGCATCCTGCTCAGGGAGTAAAAAAAGACTATTCCCGCCTTAAACAATATGGTTGGCATCTTTTAGGCTTAGGAACACCCTTTTTAACTACACCAACTTTTCTGAATGCGACACTTACTATTTGCAACTGAAATCCTCATCAACAAACATATAGATTCTGAGGTCTGAGCCTAACTATCTTCTCTCAACAGGTTCAAGCCTATCTCGACTAAATCTCTTGAATCTAGAGTCATCTGCCAAGAATGGTATTTCTTCTTATCATGAGAAAAAAAATCAACTAACCTTGAGTTCTAATTAATGGGTCAGTATTCACACAAATCAAAGGCCCACATGTATTGCATCACGACATTCAAGCCTATTACTATGATCATCTTAAGTCTTGTCTAGAGATGGCACTATCTGAAGCCTCTATCCTCTTCCCTAGCATAGCTAGAAACTATAACTACAAGAACTTCTACAAAGAGGGACATCAAAAAGAGGAAAAAATCTAGTACTTCCCACTAAGCTACTACTTAGCTTCCTCCACTAACACACTTAGTGTGATATAGCCACTCAAGGTGAGGTCTGAAAAGTCAAGTATAAAGGTCTGAGTGTCTCACATACTGGACATATGAAGCATGGTTGGAGTAAGGAATAATAAGTATGAACTATTTAAGAAATCTGGTCTGAGCATATACATGATGTGGCATGATTTCATTAGCCATCAAGGCATATCTTGAGGACTCAACTGAGTACATAGAACTGAGTATACTGTGAGACATGAGTTTAAATATATATCGAGTCTCGTGGCATAAAGCTAAGATTCATAGAATCATGGAGTAAGACTGGAATTGTTGTCTGGAGAAATTTCTGTTTGTTCTAGGAACTGAGTATAGACATGAATCTGTAGGGCGTGTATGAACTTATACATGAGTATGACATAAATACTTCTGAGTATAGTGTCATCTTAACTGAAGTACCAGGAAATCTGCTAGAATAGGAATGCATCAATGTCCCATCATCTCCCTTTCTATAATTCTGTATTGGTTGAGTCATAAGACTCGACTTGGTTCTTCATTTTGTCATCTCCCCCTTAGCTTGAAAGTCACCCCTTTAAGTTTGCGGACCTCTCTCCTGAACTAGGCTATAACTGAAGATGCTAAATTCTTGCTAGGTCTTCTTCTGAGACATCTCTTAGCTTCCTCTTTACCCTTAAGGCTATCACTCGAGGACGCATACTCTAAGTTCACATCCATAAAACTCAACTGAATTCAGACCACACTAGGGGCTCAACATTGTCTATCTATAATCTTCTGAATATCACACAACAACATACTACTGTGGGTAAACACCTACCTTTTTAATGCTTAAGTCTCTCTTCTCTATCTCATGACTTAGTCACAATTTACCAATTTATCTAGGTGTCACATATACATCTTATAGCTATTATAATTCTGAATACATACACCTAGTTCTTGGGTCATTCTGTTACTTAAGACCCATAACATCTCAATTCACACTAACTGTTGAGTGACTATACTACCCAAGCACTTACAAAACTATACCTTTTGGCTAAGGTGCCACTCGTAGTAAAGCTTCTTGAAGGGGGCTGAGAGAGCATTCTACTATAGGCTCGATTGCACGAGTGGAAAATGGTACATGCTTTGGAATCAGTAGACTCACGCACTAGTGGGCTCCTCTCAATCCCTTGTGCAGTCTATTAACTTTCTGATGGCTCTATCTGAGAGTATCTCACTGATAGGGATCTGAACTACACTGTCTCTACTACCTCAAAGGTGAGGCATGACTGGAGGAATTGGATCAACGCATGAATTTGCATAAGTTTCTGAATGAACAACCTTACTGCATGATTTGGAGTATGAACAAAGGGAAACATTTCCTAAATGCCCCGTAGCCCTTCGAAGAAAAGTACAGACATCTTTGTAGCATTCCACAAGACTCTACTAGACACGGCTTCACAGACACCCTAGGACACTTGAACTATGGTCTCTGATACCAAGTTTGTCACACCCCGAGCCTACACCCTGGAAGCGACATGGTGCTTATAGTCACAAGTGACCCCAAGCTAACCCATGACCTGGCATACTACTAAGATATAGAGTGAAAGTAAATGCGGAAGCTGAAATATGCTAAGCTCTTTTTGAATATATTATAACAAAATGACTATTATAAACTAATATACAATATCATTTAAAATCTGATACAACTGAGTGACTGACTATCTGACTGTCTATGAAGCCTCTTCTAACATTGACTATGGTTAGCCGGGACATGACCCCCAAGTATCTATAATCAATGTACAACAACTGAAATAACCGCTATAACTACTAATTGACTGGAGTTCCAAGAAAAGAAGAACTCATTCGTTGCTGGCTAGAAGCTGCGATCTATCTGACCATGATCCTGAGAGCTAGCACTAAGACCTGCATCATCAAAAGGATGAAGCACAAAAAGGTATGCGATCAGTACTTAGAATGTACTGAGCATGTGAGATAATGCACTAACTATTAAAACGTGATAAAATATGTATATACTAGAAACATAACTGAAAGTTGGACTAAGTATGGATATGTGAGTATGCATAAGTTAACGCTGTAAAACATTGGCTCTTTTACTGAAGAGTATAAAATGTTTCTTAGTTGTAAACTGTGAGATACATAGACTATGAGATAACTAAGCATGTTGAAAGTATTGATGAGTTGTTTAAAAACTATAATTTGAATATGTAGTACTCAGGCCCAAACATAATATACACAAATTTGCAATGTAAGGATATTCTGAAAAATGTAATTTAAAAGTTGTAAAACTGAACTGAGGGCCTAGTACACAACTACTGAGTCTAGTTCTATGGGAGAGTCTGTTAACAGACATAAACCACGTGAGCTAAATGTGGAGTCCAATGTATACGCCCCATCGAGAATACCCAATATACCTTGTCAGGGTATAGAGGCATGACTGACGTGATCACTAGTTTTGATGCCTAACTGAGGGGATAAACAACCCACGGTGGCACGTAGTTTTGGGACTTGAGGTTACGCTGAACCCTAGTCCAACTCGATGCTAAATAATACTCCCAAACTGAATACAGATAGCTTATTTTATATTGAAGTTCTAGAATGCTGCATCAAGACGTAATTTATCTAGCTGATTTCTGAAAGACAGTATAATTGAAAACTATTCATAAAGCATGTTGACATATTTAGATGTCATACTAATTATGAAACTTACTAAGTCGATAATCATTGAAGGCATATGCTGAAAGTTCATATTTAAAACATATTCTTGTAAAATACACTAAGGGTAAGCTGAAGCCTGCTAAATTATGAGAAGTTTTAAAGAAAACCTGTAGACTGAAAACTTGCTAATTTCATGCTTAAACTAAATGCTAGAAATCTAGGTTAAATTCTGAAGAAAATCAATTCTCATGAAAATACTACCATTTCAGGCTAGATTCTTGGTTTCTTAAAGTTCTTGTAAAATTTCTTGCAAGTCATTGAAAACATGGAGTAAATATTCTAAAATAGGCTATAATTCATGTAGAAATCATATGGACTGAATTCTGTAAAATTTAGCATGATTGGGTAAAAACCTTAGTTTCTAACATCATGAAATTCAAAATAGAAGACTGAGGTTTTGGGCAAAAGGGTGTACTAAACCCTTATTGAATACCCACATACCTGGTATATGATAATCCCTGAAAAAAAAATCTGAAGTTGAAGCTTTGGAGAACAAGCCCTAGGTCTGAACTTTAGAGAAAAGCGTTCTTTTCTTCTTGAAATTGACTTGCGAGGAAACTGACTTGATTTGATGTTTAGACTTAATAAAAATAAGCCTAGATCTATTTATATTCGGGGCTAAAAAAAGAATGAAAGGTCTAAAATGCCCCTAAGGAGTTAAATTAAAAGTTGTTGATAAAACACGTCGCTGGGTTCCACGAGCATGAACCATGACCCATAGAATGGATCACAGTTCGTGGAAAAGGTTCATGGTTCCTGAGAGAAGTTTCTAGTCTCTGGAATGATTTTCACAAGTTGGTTTCACGACCCGTGGATCATTCCACGAGCCATAGAACCTCCTTGTAGTTTTCAGGCAACTTTTAAGCTTCTGGAATATTTCCACGAGTTGGTTTCATGACCCGTGGAAACTTCTACGACCCATGGAACCTCATCGTGGTTTTCAGGTGAAAAAACTGATTTCCACGATTTCAATCTACGGTTCTTGGTTGTATCCACGAGCTGTGGATTCCTCTCGTGGTTTCTGTCTGTTTGATAGAAAGACACATTTTAGTAAAACACTGATAACTTTTTGCTCGAAACTCGTATTAATGTATGATTAGTGGCGTTGGAAATAAGACTCAAAGACCTTTAATTTGGTGGTACTAGGATACCTAACTCTTCATATTCTAGGAGATATGATCGTTTGAATTTGACCCTAGTTTAGTCTTACATGAAAACTTCTTTGGTTGGGGTGCTTTCAACTTAACTTGCTTATAGGAGTTTCTTATGAACATGATTCATATCCAAAGCACTCACCACACTAGGGAATTGATCATTACACTCATGGAAATAGTTTGGATCTTAGCTTGGAATTTTTGGGGTGTTACATTCATGGTGTCCAAGTATCACTTATTTCAGATAGAGGGGCATGATTTATAATTTTTCTAAAGATCTTTCTACAAGGGTTTGAGGAATCAGTTTATGCTTAGTTAGTTTTTCATTCGTAGACCAATGGACAAAACAAATGTATGATCTAGATGCTCAAATATATGTTACGAGTATGTGTGCTAGATTTCAGAGGGAACTGGATGATCACTTGTCACTTATTGAGTTTTCTTATAATAACAACTATCATTAAGGCATTGGTTTGGCACCGTACGAGGCTTTATGTGCGCAGAAATGATGATCCCTTATTGATTGATTTGAGGTTAGAGAGTTAGGGTTGCTTGGACGTGACATAGTACAATAGGCCGTGAAAAAGGTTAAGCTGATCACACAGAAATTGTTGATAGCTTAGAGCCGCCAGAAATCATATTGAGATGTTAGGAAATGGGACTTAAAGTTCAATGTTGACCATTAAGTCTTTTTGAAGGTATTGCGAATAAAGAGCATTATGCAATTTGGCAAGAAGAGCAAGCTGAGCCCTCGATATATATTAGACCTTACCGTATTATGTGACGGATATACAAAATTGCTTACTAGCTAGAGTTGCATTCAGTATGAGAGGTAGTACACCCAGTCTTTCATGTTTCTATGTAACAAAAGTGTATTAGAGATCAAACACATATAATACTAACGACAGATGTTCAGATTTTAGAAAAGAATTCCCAGTTGTCATATTAGACCGCCAGATTATGAGATTGCAGAAAAGGATATAGCTTCAGTGAAAGTGTTGTGGTGGAACCGTAATATCAGGAGATGGCGGGGGAAGCTAAAGAGGACACAAAATTCAGATATTCCCACTTGTTCACTCCTTCAGATAATGGTCAAAATAGATAGATAGTAGACCCATATTTGACTACTTGAGGTACATTACTTTGGTATTTTATAAGTTCTTATAATGTTTCATATGATTCCATGTACATTATCTTCATTCGAGGATGAATGTCCTTAAGAGGGGGGAGGATGTAAATGCCATTAAGAAATTCTCTAGAAAATTGGGTCAAATGTCTCAAAGATTTTCTCTCAATCTATAAATACTTAGAAGGCCCCTGACCTACCAAATCTAAGGTATACGAGTCTAGTTTTTAATTCACTAAATTTTTCATCCATACAACTTTAGAATAGAGAGATATTCACATTTTCGTAAGACTGCACAAGCAGGCACATCAAGGTAGGCCCCTAGCCCCAAAGTCATTTTAGCTTTATAAAGGTCATTTCTCCGTCTTAATTCAAAAAACTCAACCAAAAACTACATAAAATTAGATGGAAATCCCATAAATACTCCATGGACCTTGATGCTTTCAATTCGGAATTTTAACAGAAGTTGCTCTGTGTCGCGAGGTCGTCATTTTGGTGTAGTTTGTCCCATCGATTTTGTAGCATATCTTCATGGGTGTTTTGGTAGTGCAATAGCAGCTGGTTATTAAGTGTGTTGCAGTATCTACGGAGTTATATTGGCAAAGTAAGGATACCATACACTTATCTATTTATTAAATCAAGATTCTAAGCTTCTAGTTACGAAACATTGTAGTTGCTGATGATTTGTAGTAGTTTCTTGTTGATTTTGGCTTCGTATATTATTACTTAAAAGAGAAAGATTGTTTAGCTTGTTATTGCAAAGGTTTTTGTCAAGTAATTAATTCCCCTATGGCCCTCCTTAATAATCCCATGTTCTAGTATCATTTTTATAGAGTTTTGAGCCACAAAGTGGTGTTTTGGACACCGTAGCTCTGGGAAGCCCATTTGTCTTGTTAAGTTTGATTAATATAGTTGTATACTGATGGTGTTAAGGTTTTGGAGGGACTGGGGGTTAGTTTGATTCTTATCGAAGTCATGTAAGATGGTTGTTGGATTGAATGATGTGAAGTACGCTTTGAAATAGTGCCTCGGGAGCTCGTCGCTCTTTTGAGATATGGTTACCATATTTTTGTTGGATTTAGCTGTTGCTTATTATTGTTAGTAGCCTCATTTTATGATTTGGACTTGGCTGGTTGCGAGTGTGACATTGAGGCCTTATCGATTGGTTATGGCTCGTTCTTGAAGCCTTGATGATTCTCACATTTGTTGCATTTTATTTGGTTGGTCAAGCTTCATAGCAACACCTTTGGGGATTCAGTTGAAAGGTATTTTAAGGCTTCCATTTCACTTTCTGGCATGACCTTTACTGCCAAAGCTTGTATATCATGTATAACATCGTTATTCGACTAGTGGCCTTATAGTTTTGTGTTTTGCCCCACAACATGATATAGCGACTATCAGTAGCCCTCTATTCCTTACTTAGTGGCCTAAAAGAGCATGTTATGATTGTATTGAGGTCACATATGATTACATGATATTATTGTGTTGTTTTTATGTCTTGAGCCGCCTATAAGCTTCTTTTAGCTACAACAGACACTAACACTGTAGGGTTTTAGAGCCTACATTTTAGTTATTATTACCGTACCTTTGGGCCTTACAGACTGTACGTACAGGATGGGCAGGATGTACCTACAGGGCAATAGTTACATTATATTACTTCGCCTTTAGGCCGGGCAGACTGTGCCTATGGGCCGGGAAGATCGTACCTATGGGATGGGCAGGCTATACCTACGGGGTAGCACATCTATGGTACCACAGAGCCTCAGAGTTGCAGTGACACATGTACAGTTAGACAGTTCAGATCAGATTATCATTGGGGTCCAGGTAAGAGGGTTAGTATGGATATTTAGCGACTGTTTGCGACTGTTAGGACTTATAGCGATTGTATGTTGTTTGTACCTGGCGGGCTTATGGAGGAAAGGTATGGTTATTGTTTTCTATGTGCTTTAGATGGTATCTTACTATATGAAAGTAAGTTATTGTACTTCTTTTTTTACTCCTTCCCTTTTGTTCAGTCCTTACACTTCAGTTTTAGTTTTTAGTTTACCTTACATGCTCGGTACATTATTTTGTACAGATGCCTCATTGCTTGGGGCGCTGCATTCATACCTGCAGGTCTTGGGCAGTGACTAGATAGGCTTACCGGGTAGCATAGCCAAGCTTTCAGCAGGTTGGTTGACTCCTTTCCTTCTAGGGGTCGCTAGAGTCTCAAAGGTTTGTCTTTTGGTTGTTTATAGTAATTGGGTAGGTTGGGGCCCTATCCCACCAAGTATTGTATTCATAGAGGCTTGCAGTCTAGTAAGTTGGGTTGCATAGCTACGATGGAGGCCATTTTGGCCTTGTATATTTATTAGTTGTAGCTTGTTAGCTAGTTGGGCCTTGTTGTTGTTGTGTTGGCAGTTTAGTGGCTCATTGTCCTAGTTTACATTGTATATACATGTTTTCAATTTCTGTATAGAGATCATGGTGGCTTGATAGCCTACATAGCATTTATGCTTTCCTAGATATCATGGCGGCCTCAACGTCCCAAACAGGACTTACGTGCTACCTGCTTATTGCTTTATATGAACTATTGGGAGTAGTTGTTTTCTTTCTAGAGTTGTTGATAGAGGCCTTGCCAGTCGAGGGCTGATTATTAAGCCAAGATATACTAGTTTGTTTTCTTAATTGTGTGTGGCTGCTATGCGTCATTGGCAAATAGTTTAGCAGGGTGGGCTTTGGCCTAAGTTTTGGCATTAGGTGCCAGTTTTGCCCCTCGAATTTTGGGCATGACAGTACTTATTCTCAACACAAAAACAACAAACAACATAAAGGGAAAACAAGACGCAAAACTAATGTTAATCAATAAAAAAAGATAGCAATCAATAACCAATCCCCAACAACGGTGCCATTTTTGATAACATCCAAAATAAATCTCTGATTAAGGAGGTGGCTATGGTTGTCAGAAAACAAGTTACCCAATAAGAGTCGGGGTCAAATCCAAGAGGATTAGAGTAGAGATTTACCAAAATTCATAAATTAATTCACTCAAGCAAGCGTAACGTATAAATAAAAAGGAAAATCGGGGAAATTATTTTAGCAAGTAAACAATGATTATAAGCAATAAGAATGAGGTAACACGATTGTTAATATCAAGTTCGAGGAACTAGGGGTGTGCTTCCAGTAGGGTCATGACATTTTTAATGTGATTAATTACTTAACTTATGTTCGATTATAGTGTGGGTAGCCTTGGTCAAAACTATGTTCTATCATTTTTCAACCAACCAAACATATATACCTTGAGTGCTTTCGAACCCCAAGGTTTTAGCAACAAACCAACCAATTAGCTTAAGTGGGTTGAGCTATTTCTAGCCTCAACTTTTAGTAGAAATTCCCAAATCCTCACTATGAATCCTTACCCAATTATATAACTTCTTTCCCAAGCAAGAAAATAGTTAGAAAGCTTAATTAATGTTTGCAACCATCAATTATTTAATTAAAACTTGAAGGATTCAATAGACCCACACATAATAATCAATTATAAGCACAAATAATTAATACCCAATACCAATTTCACACACCCATTATGCACGCATCCCTAGAAAGGAAATTAGCTACTCATACTGAAGGGAAAAGAAAATGTACTAAGTGGATAATCATCAATTCCATTCATATTTATATAACCAACTTCAATTCCAAGCTTTCAATGGTTAGCAATGGTGTTTTCACAATTTGTAAGGAAGAAGAAGCTCTAAGTTGTACTATTATAGTGTACTTTATGATACTCTATAAATTGGGAAAGAAATTGAAGTAATATTCCTTGCACAGATCCCAAAATTAGTTTTAGAAGCTTCCCAATTACACAACTAAGTTCTGGACCATTTTTCCCTTAGGGGCACTTACGTTTCATCTGTGCGGGCACCTGCGGCTCAGCATGCGCGAGCACCTGCGGCCGTATATGATAACTTACGACACATAGGTGCCTGACCTCTTAGGCAGTATTCAGTGCTTTCTCATGCGATGACACATGTGAAATGCAGGTGCCATCTTATAACATGCATGTCCTGATGCACATACCTATCAGATTTCTTCTCTCCCGATCTTTTTTTGACTTAGCTTCCTTTTAGAGCTCATTTGGGTTCATATACTTATCTATCTTCATTTCACACAAATACATGCAAATAAGAGAATAAAAGCATAAAATTCTTCTAAATAGCATTAAATTAAGCTAATAATTCATGTTTACTAGCTAAATAAGTTGGTAAATTACCAACTTATCAAGATACTAATTTTGGATGCGAAAGTTGTGATTTCTGATGAAAAATAGTGTACAATGACCCGTGAAGTGTCTCACAAGCCATGAGGGAACCCATGAGATGAACGATGGATCGTGAAAGGCAATGTGAACCGAGTTGAATAATTTTTCCAACTCTCAGAGGTTCACAAATGAAGTGACAGGACATCATCTATGCAACGATTCATTGAGTCTAAATCATGAGATCAAGGCAGAGAAGTTGCAAGTTGAACTCCAACCAATGGATGCCTCTGAAGGATCATTAGATATTCCACGAGCCATCATCCATAGCTGTGAGATCGAGGCAGAACCTGTGAGAAAAAGCTAAGGAAGATCCCACGGCTCACACTGACAGACCATGGAGCTTCCGATGAACCGTGAAGTAAGCTATGGGACACATCATAGTCAACTTTCTCAGTTCCCTTAAGATTTGATTTTTATGTCTATGAATACTTTCCATAGGGATTATTTTACCTGTTACTCATTATATCCAATCTGTATTTGATATTCTTGACGTTGTTATGCATACTTTCGAGAATGAAGACATCTTTCAATGTTCTTGATTCTTGTGAATTATTTAGCTATTGTTCTTGGATTTTTCATGGTTAATACAAATAAATCTTTTCTTATGAATTCTTCTATGATTTGTTGAAGAATAAGTAGCTAAACACCATAACTAGGGTTGTGGGAACCATGATGAATTAACAAAAGTAGGTTAAACAATTAGTGATTCTTAAATAGTGAATATGCATGTATTTTTAATCTCTTTACTTTGATTGATTTTTAGCGGTTGAAAATATTAGAACTCTCCATTACCCTTTACTTGCTGGACCAAAGACGTAAAAGGTTGGGAAAAGAGATTAACTACAGAGCTTTGAGGCTACCAAGCCTCATCTAATGATTTGATATCTAACAAAGATAATCAATCTGATGCAATTAATAAAGCTAAGTAATTATACACTTGTGAGACCAAAAGGAGATCAAGTATATTCTTCTAAATGGACCAAAAGGACATTAGTTGAACTATTATCGTATAGTAAGTTTTGCATGCATATCACCAGGATAGATCACTAGTTGCGTATACTTGCTAAGTTATAAAATTATGGGGAACACAGTCCTAGTTTATTCTCTATTTTTGAATACAAATAACTATTAATATGAAAATAATTGCTTACTGAAAACACAACGTACTTGTTACTTTTAATTTTCATGAAAACCCACTCAAAATAATGACTACTAGTAGAAATTTATACTGACATATTTCTTCCATATTCTCTATAGAATTCGACTCCAACCTTGTTTAGGTTCTATATTTGACACTGACCACTTTATATCACTGCTTAGAGGTGTAATTTGGTCGTATAGATTTTTGGTGCCGTTGCCGGGGAATATGGTTTAGAAATTGTCTTTAGTGCTAATTTTCTACTTGTTGTCCATTTTTCTTAATTTATTTTTCTTTGTTATTTTTGTTTTTTTAGGAGTAATTGACCAATGTGAACAAGCACTCAAGGAACTTGAGGCTCAGCAGTGCACCGCTGTAACTGCAGTTGGTGCCATGGTTAGTAATATAGAGGACCCCATTAAAGATGATCCACCGGGAGATAAAGCTGCCATAATAGAAGCTGAAAATCAATGCCAGCTTGCCCTTGCTTGTGCCACCACTGCTCGTAATTAGCAAAACTTAAATCTTATGTAGCATGCAAGAGTAGAGGTTGAGGCTGACTTTGATGATGATGTCGAACAGGAAAGTTTTGCAAATGCTATTGTGTTGCCACCACTTCATGCAAATGCTAAGTTTGATGTTACTAGCACTATGTTGCACCTGCTGGCATTAAAAGGAACATTCGGGGGCCTACCATTGGATGATCAAAATCAGAATCTACTAAACTTCACTAGAGTCAACAAGGCATATAAGCTATAGGGTGTTTCTCAAGAGGCCATAAGACTCAGACTTTTCCCATTCTTTGTGACCAGGGAAGCCACTATTTGGTTCAATGAGCTGCCAGATGAGTCAATTACAACATAAGCTGAGCTGACAGAGGTTTTCCTAGAAAGATTTTTCCACCATCTCTGATGCTGAAATTGAGGGATGAGATCACTAACTTCAGGCATTCACTACGAGAAGCATTACATGAAGCTTGGTTGAGATTCTAGAAGAAGATTAGTCTTTCTGATCAGGTGCTACTCCAAAGTTTCTATAGATCATTGGATGCGGTGAACAAGTTTATGGCTGAAAATATTGTGGGAGGTACTATGATGCTGAATCTTTATGCTCAAGCTAGAGAACTATTTGACCGGTTAGATAAGATAAACAGAGCATGGCACACTCGGGAGTCCAAAGTAGTTAGTATTAGGCGCTATATTGGCAAGTCTGCAGCAGATGTGGCAAGAGAAGAAATGCTTGAGCAAGATGTGGCTCACATGAAAACACAACTTGAGTTGATTACAAAGCACATTACGAGTGCAAGTACGCAAAAAGTCAATGGTGCATCTACATAAAGGAAAGCACCGCGACCATAAGAATGTTATTCAGACTCTGAGGAGAAAGCTAAATATCGAGATGATTAGGAGGTGGGTTCTCTTCTTAATGCCCAAGGTTCTAGACAAGAATCTTGGCGTCAGGAAGGGAATTAAGATTGGAACAACTATAGAGATAACAACTATTAGAGGCACGATAGAGATCGAGGGAATTGGAGGGATAGAGATGGCTACAGAAGCAATTGAAGTGGTGCATATGTGACACTTGGAGCTCGAGAAAATCAGCTATTAACCAATGAACCCATTGGATCAAAAGTTGCGGAGATGCTAAAAAAGTTGTGGCTAGAGCTGAATCTATTGAGTCTAAGATCAAAGAAATTCATGGTAACTTGTCTAACATGAATTAGGTGGTGACGTCCCATTCCACTGCCATAGAGAATCTTGAGCAGAAAATGAGAAAGTTTTTGTAGCTATGAATCTGCGATAGAGAGATACGTTGCCCAGTGATACATTATCCAATTCAAAAAATGATGGTCAATGCATTGCGATTACCATACGAAGTGGTAAGGTAATGATAAATGAGGTAGAAGAGGTTGTTGAAGCTGAGAAACCAAAAGAAAAGGTTCCCATAAAGTCATAGTCTATAGTGAATGAAGCGGGATACTGTTGATGTTCATAAACTGGTAGTTATTAAGGTTGAGAATGAAGAAAGTGGCAAATCTCTAGTTGATGCAGAAAAACATTCTTAGGAAAAGGGGAAAGAAAAGGTGATTCCAAAAATTTTGACTCTTTGAGGGTGTCGCCATCCTAGCTAAATACTTTTTCGTCTCTTGAGGAAATACAATAAGCCCTTAGGCCAATGAGGAATCAAAAAGAGGAATTGTGTTAAAAAGCAAAGACCAGGCCTTCAGAGAACAACTTCAGTGGAAAGTTGAAAAAGTTAGAAAGATTTATCATGATGGCATTGCTTCCATGGGCAAGGGGCATGCCAGGCGGAGTATCGCTGATAAAGAAAAAATCAACTCCTCCGAGATCTCTGAGTATCTGGCCATTTATGAGGTCTTTCTCTACTATCGCCTAGGTTGGGTCAGCTAGCCACTTGGAGAGTATCGCCCTGAATTAGTTCGGGACTTCTATGCAAACTAATGGCCACTCTTTAAAATAGTTGCAAAATTGCTAGAAAGCTAAAGATCTTCCAACTCTCAATAGTGTTCCAATCTACGGTCTCAATATAGACATCTCTGCATGCACTATCAATAGATTTCTATATGGGCCAGAGTATGTGGAGCTGGATAACACCTCTGATTATGATTACCGATATACAAACAGGGTGGATCAGACTAAATAGTTTGCACAAGCACTGGCAGAAACAGAGACAGAGTGGCTGAATCAAGACAAGCCAAAAATCAGGAAAGCCTCTTTGATCTTCATAGCTAAAATTTGGTAGGTCGTAGGTTTCTTGGTCTCATACCTATATAAGGTAATAATCAACTCATTAAAGAGTGTGCTATATTGGTTGCGAGTCTGATATCAAAGTAAAAGCTAAATTTGGTCGCATTATTACATAGGAGATTAGGCAGAGGGCAATAAAGACAACCACATCTTTTCCTTTTCCTTGCCATATCTCTCAGCTATGTCTAGAGGATGATGTTCCACTATTGGGTGACATTGTTCTTGTGGTTTCAACGACTAGAACCCAAGATTTGATAAAATAAGGGATGAGACCAAGCCCCTAGTATAGGGATGGAGAGCATAATCTGATCCGGGATAAGCTCAGACTATTCATGAGGCATTTGTGATACCACCATAGGTGGAACAATATATAGCAGTCCTTCAACTCCCAAACAATCACAATGGGGCCACTCCAACAGCTTTGAGAGAGGAGCCTGCTATTACTTCAGATGCACCAGCTATAAAGCTCTATTGATTCAGCTCCCGCAATAGCTCCTTCTCCCACCACCACTCCTACTGCTGCTACAGTCACCGTTGCTCGTACTTCTGCCTCGACATCAATTGGTGCATTCAATCCAATGAATTTCACCAAGTTTGTGAAGAAATCAGAGTAGGCCAAGCGTTAGTTTAAATTTTTTGCACAACAATTAAAGCCCTTTGTTGATAAGGCTATCGCTAATACCATTGCCCCATTTATGACATTGCATGGCCAGATTGTTGTCATGGAGGAGAGAGTCAATTAAAGGCTAAGAACTGTTGCCACGCCAAACTTTAAAACGTTGACTGATGAGTTAGCCCAATTACTAGTAGAGGTTGTTGAGTTGTGCACAAGGACTGTGCCTATGTATAGTGAGAACTCCCTTGGAGATTCTTGAGGATAATGAGCCTTGCTTGATCTTATGTCATTAGCAAATACGACTGATGGAAAGTGGGATCGCGAGGATGATAATAGAGAGAGAGAGAAATAAATGAAGAAGGATGACAAAGAGTTTAGAGAGACTCTACATTACTTGAGGGATGATAATTATAGAGTTAGAGTGCCACAAGAGTCCTCGAGCAAAGCACCTTTTTTGGACCCCCACTATGGGAGCGCCAGGCAATGGCATTATTACTGATATCAATACTACTGCTATAGGAGCCATACCACTGGCCCCATCTTTGACACCGGACGCTGGGGCTTAGGCACAATATGTATGTTCTCGCCTCTCACACATTTACACTTTTTAGTGCATTAGGGAGAACACATGATTCTTTTTGGTGGGGTAGGGTCAGTCCATAGTGTATCTTGATAAAGTCTAAGTAATTAAGATACATGCGTCATGCTTCAACATTAAATCAAGCACTTCTTGAGAGGAAACCCATCGGGTCTTGAGTACCCATATCCTTGGGGTCTTCTTGTTGTGTTCTTTCCCTAAGGACATTTACATCTATTGAACCAGCATGTTTAGGGTAGAACTTGTATTTTTGTTATATGTTAGGTAGAACTAGCTAGAAGACTTTGGAATGTAGAAACTGACATATCTTGTTTTGTATGAATGTGAAGTGAAATTTGAGACCCCTCCGAATTTTTGGTATGTGAATCATTGCTTGAATGTCACTACCTCGCTTCCTACTCGGAGTTGAGCTCTCCGAGTTTAACATCAAATAAGGCTCTCGACATAGCCAATAATGGTTGACCCAATATGATGGGCACCTCAATATCCACTTCACAATCAAACACCATAAAGTCGGCTAGGAGAATAAACATATCAACCTTGACCAACACGTCGAATAGAATTCCTACCGGCCGCTTGATGGACCGATCAACCATGAGTAGTCGCATGGGAGTAGGTTTTGGTGTGCCCAATCCTAGCTTCTCAAATATCACCAGGGGCATCAAGTTGATGCTTGCCCCTAAGTCACACAAGGGCTTACGAAACACAAACAACCCAATAGTGCAAGGAATAGTGAATGCACCCGGGTCTTCCCATTTTGTAGCAACATTACTTTTCATTACAATGCTAAAACTATGTGAGATCTCAATAGTGCCCACATTAACAACCCTATTTTTCTTGAGAAACTCTTTTATGAATTTGGCATACCCCGTCATTTGCATTAAGGCTTTAACCAAAGGAATATTTAACAAAAGTTTGCTAAACTTGTCAACAAACTTAATGAATTTGTTCTCTTCCTTCTTCTTATTCAATCTTTGAGTGTATGGAGGAGGTCCCTTGGGTAGTGCGAACGGCACACTTTGCGCAATAAGAGTATCCTCCTAAATATGAATGGCCACTTGGAGAGGAGATTCAGGCTCCTCCCTCTCATTATCAAGATTAACATCCACCAGAATGTTGGGTGTACCAAGCTTCACCCCAACTCCTGGTTCTTCAACATCTTTGTCACGCACAACCTGTTCTTCTTTGTCACAAGGATCCACAATGGCTTCAACACTAGGCTTTTTCACCACCTTAGTCAGCTTCTCCAAAACATCCATAATGGGCTTTTTCACCACACCACTTGTCCTTTCACTTCTAGTAACAATAGCCATAACATGAGCGTCATTTTTAAGATTGACTGTGGTGTCACTACGTAGTGTTCCCTTCATCCTCGGATTCATTTGAGTGGATAGATGGTTCATTTGAGCCTCAAGATGCTTGATTGAGGCCGAATGAGAGATCACAGTTTGATGAAGTGTTGAAACTTTGCTTTTAAGCTCACTAACCCTGGTGTTTGTAGTTTTTACCTTCTTCAAAACCAAGTACAACATGTCCTCTATCTTTGAGTGACCAGGATTGCTTTTGGCGTGTTGATATAAAGAATCCGACTTATTTGGAGGCATATATCAATTTGAGCTTTGGTGATCGTATCTATCACCCTCTCTATCACGGTCCCTCCCATTGCCATCTATTTCTTTATCCTTAATCCAACCTTGATTCTCATCCCTCCAGTGATAATACATGGGACAAGAACCCACCAATAAGTAGCAAAGTTTACCATCCATGATGGTCATTAGCTCGTCATCACTAACCTTGATCTCCGGTGTACTCAAAGCATTCACGGTCTTAACACTTCTAGCCCTCATCATATGCTTTCCCAAGAGCTTAATTTGCATCATTTTGGCCATAGTCTCATCCCTCTCTTCATTTTTCCTCCACATATCATTTCTCAAAATAGATGTAGTCACTCCCGAGGTAGGAACATCAACCTCCCTTGTGTGCCAGGCTTGGTTAGTCTTGGTCATTCTCTCTAGAAGGGCCGAGGCAAGAGCAAATTATTGGTCCATGAAGGTACATCCCCCTAGGTTGTTGGCCACATACTTGTTCATTGAGTTCAAAACTCTATAAAATCTTTGTAGAAGGAAATCATTCGGCAGTCCGTGGTGGGGACACAATAATAGTTTCTTTTTAAACCTCAATCATGTATCGTGTAAAGGCTTATCAGGAAGTTGGCAAAAGTTGGTAATCTCATTCCTCAGCTGCATCATCCTTGAGGGAGAAAAAAATCTAGTCGTGAAGGCCTCTACCAACTCAACCCAAGAGGTAATTGACCCATCCGGTAGGTCCTCCAACCACACTGTGGCTTCCTCGTTAGAGAAAAGGGGAATAGACAAAGTCAAATAGATTCTTGGGGAATGTTTTGGAAGATGAAAGGTTGGAATTTCTCCATAAAGTTTTGTATGTGCCTATTTGCATCTCCGTGTGCTGCTCCTCCAAACATCTCCTTCATTGGCATAAGATGGAGCATGGTGCTAGTGACGTAAAACACCGCATTTTCAAACTATGAGAGCCATCTAATACTTATGGATAAAACTACGACCCATGGTATGAGTTCGTGAAATCAAACCTGCAGATATGTTTTTGGCCTGAGATTCACAAGTTTGATCCATGGGTCATAGATCAAACCACGAATTGTGGTTTCCACTCGTGAAAATCAGTCTAGAGGCCTGAAAAGTCCCCTAGAAGCACGACCTTCATTCCACGAACCATGATTCCTTCCACGGGCTGTGGTTCATGTCCATAGAAGCCCGTGACAAAATTTTCAGCAGTTTTTAGAATCTTTTCCTTGGGGTATTTTTCTAGTTTCCCACGCTTTTAACTCCTAAGTTAAGTCATCTTAGGCAAATTAAAAGGGGTTTTATTCTCACTTAACCTAAGTTCTCTCACATTCTCTCAATCAAGTTCCCAAAGAAGAAAAGGAGTTCCATTCTCTCAAGCTTCAAGTTAGGGTTTCATCTTCAAGTCTCCATTCTCTCATCCTAGAGTAAGAAAGCTTCAATTCCGGCATGTGGATATTCAATAAGGGATTCCTTCACCCTTATGATCAAAACCCCAATCTTCTAAATTGATTTTATGAATTTCTAAATTAGGGTTCTTACCCAATTCTCATGGGTTTCTCTATAAATTATTTCCTCATGATTCTTCTATGAATTCTAACTCTAAATTACATGATTTTGCATGAATTTTTATAACTTCTTTCCTATTTATGATTTGAAGGATAACCCTTATCCAATTTGTAAAATTGTTATGAATTCAGTTTACTAGCATAAATTCATCATTTCTTACCTTTTCCCCATGTTTCATATGGTATTCCTTAAGTTTTTTCAAAAGCCCATTCATTGAGAATGATTTCTTGCATGATTTCCCCTTATGGTATGTTTTCAATTTAAAATCCTATTTTTAAAAATCTATAAAGCTATGCAAGTGTTGAGTAATTTTTTTCATGATTTTGCTACAAGCACGATGAACAAGGCACATTCCAAATACATGATTTTTAGCATATGATTTATAACATGATATGGAGCTTAGGCTCACAGCAGTATATTCATGATTTGTATGACATCCCGACGTTCCATTAATGCTCATGAACTATTTTTAAAGCTAAGGTTTGTGAGTTGTATGATGATCCGGGTTTTCCCATATGATTATGATTATGAATAAGATTTGGCATCTAAATATGTCACATGTATGTGAGTGATGAGGGTTCTAGATAACCCAAGTCTAAAACTATATTGCCACCATAGGTTGCCCTCTGTGGCTTATGACAAGATCCTATTATGATATAGTTATAACCTTGGATGGTTAGGATAACCTTTTTCGGTGTGGGTGTATGACACTGGACTCCATATAGTTCATCATGGTTTATGTCGGCTAATAGAAACTCCCATATGAATGTTTTCAAGATTTTAAGTTATGTGATATCATATTTACAGCTTGGCTTATTGTTTTATGACTTACATTCAAATATTGATATTTACTTATGATTTCTTCTATTTATGCATGAACTCAGTTTTAAGCATGCTTTCAAGTATATTTTATCATAACAGATGCATATCTCACATACTCAGTACATTCCATAGTACTGACTACATACCTTTTTGTGTTGCATCTTATTATGATGTAGATTTTGTAGCCCGTTCCCAAACTCGTGGCTAAGTAGATCAGCAGCACATCTAGCCAGCTTGGTGAGTCCTCCTCATTTGAGGACTTGGAGTTTAACTTTATTTCAATAGTTTAGTTTGTTTATTTAGTTTTCAATATTTAGAGGTAGCTGGGGGCTTGTCCCAGCAGCTCGTTAGTAGTAGAGGCTTTCAGACATAGATTCATATATTCAGCTATATTCAGATTTTCATTCTTAGGCTTTTGTTTATATAATAGATTAAGTTTCTCATTACTTTAGTTAATCTTCTGCCATTATGTTTATGTTGAGTTTTTAAGGCATGCTAATGTCAAAGGGTTAGCTTGAGACCACTTGTAGTTTTGAGTCTCGTGTTACATCCAGGGGGTAGGCTCGGGGCATGATAAACTTAGTATCAGAGCATCAGGTTCAAGAGTCCTAGGATGTATGAAAGCCACGTTAAGTAGAGTCTTTTTTTGGGTGTGAAGCGCGCCACACTTATGAGGGAGAGGCTACAAGATATTTTTAGGAAAACTTCACTTTTTTTATGTTCTTTATCGTGAAATAGAGTAACTCTATTTATCCTCTAAATATATATGTTGTTCCTAGTTCCACTGTCTATACCTCATATATGAGGTGCAAAAAGTAGTAAATCTCATATTATCTATCAGTGAGGTGCTCTCAGATTCTCTTATAGAACCTTGTTACTAATTGTTCCTTAAGAGGGGAAATGTGTACCTAGATCCTTGGGTAGTGTTGCCACCCGAAAGATGTTGTATTGTAAGCCATTAGTAGTAGAATCAACCTAGAACCAAAAATATGAAATCAGAAGTATTGTAGCCTAGACGAGAGAATGATAGTTCATTAGAGTATGTATTTAGAGTTGTGTTTTACTAGATGGGTAATGGGTTGATACATACCTTGGTGTGGATTTAAGAGTGGTAAGTTCTTGTGCTAGTATAGACCAGGTATAAGATGTGAACAAAAGGATGATAGTATGAGAGTGAGAATGATAGTTTTATGGTATTTTCTGGTAGACTTGGTATAGTGTATGCAAGAGTTTAAGTGATAAGTTGCAGCAAGTGTGAATGTGTAGGCATGATATATATGTATGTGAATCAGAGAAGGATAGACAATTTTGAGCTTCTCAATATAGGCTTTAACGCATTTTGTTTGGTATGTAGTAGAAAGAGAGAGCCTTGGGAGTTAGAACCATGTCAGCTTGACATGTCTTTGAAAGGGATAGGTTGGAAGTTATTAAGTGTGATATGTACAACCCTAATATGAGATAGAAAGGTTGAGCCTAGGATTTTTAGGTAAGGATGAGCCTTAGACTATAGAAGGAAGTGTATATTCAGATTAACTCCTAGAGTAATGTTTGCTCTGTTAGAGTAAAATGATCACAGTTCCGCTTATAGGTTAGTGAGAGGTCCACAGACTTAGAATGTAGCATGAATTTAGGGGAGAGATGGTGGGATGTAGAATCAGTCAGATTTTTGGAGACTCAGGTAGTGATGCTAATGGGTGTCAGAATGAAGTTAGGAGGGATGCAAAGACTTATTTCTATCCTAGCACCTTGAGTATACTTCCCTCATTACAATACCCCATTCATTTCTTATATTCCAGTACCATAGTCCTAAAGGCCAACCAGCTGTTTCTCATCTTTCACTCCTTGATACCATATACAACAAGTACCAACATGCGAACTTGGGAACTACAGAGATCACTCTGAATACCGGGATAGTGTTTGTCACCTTGTTTCCAAACTTCAATATGCCCTGTGTGATCCATATCTGACGGAGGCACTGAATATCCAGATCCATATCCAAGGAGCTTTGCAAGCTAGAGATGCCATCTAGGCAACTCTCTACTACCAGATAGCTTGGCGAGCCCAGAACCATGCCATGGATCTTTCCCTTCCGGGTGGCAAAAAGTCTTTGCTCTTGAACGTAGATGCAACCAATGGAACTACCATGTGTACCCAGATCCCAAGGAAGATATCTAGAAGAAAACTTGTTAAGATCTTTGTTTAATCATGGGTTACAAATTACTAGAGATGGAGAGACCCTGTTGAACCTCTCTACTCCTCTGAACCAACCTCCGCCAAAACGCATGACAAACCTGTTTCTAGGTGCTTTGACCACTCTTATCTAAAAAGGCGCAATGAAACAGCCCTTACCATAAAGATGTACCACCATAAATCCGGTCCAAACTCGGAGGATGAAAAGGGTCAAGGTGTACAACATGGGTACCAAAAAAAGGTTAAAGGTTCAAAGGGGTTGACTAGGATCAATGTTAAGGGAAGGAACTTTTTGGGTAAAGTGACTATTCAAAAAGGGCCTAAGGTCATCTTCCAAGTTAAGAAACGTCTAGGATTTTGCCTTGAATCACATTCGGGGCAAGTTCTAGACGATATGCATATATAAGAATAAAGTAACCTTACCACACAAGGCATCACAACACAAAGAGTTCACAATTATTCTCAAAATCAATTGGAATGAATGAATTTTGACAAGTTATTCAGAGTTTTGCACAACTCATTGTCAATCAAAAAGCCAAATGAAGAATGTAAAATAATGATAAGAGAATACTTTTCCAAATTCATTTTCCCATCTTTTCTCTATTTCCAAATTCCTTTGCCAAGAAAATTTTTGGTGGTCCTATTCGAGACAAGTGCAAAACAGACTCAAAAATAAGCACTAAAACTTGACATTTTCTTTTAAGAAAGTCACCTCTCAATCTATCATAAGAAAATGTCACTCGGTTCTACACACAAATAAAAAAAATTCTCCTTGAAAAAGAACCATGGTATAAAGAAAACCCTCAAAGTTTATTCAAAACTAACTAATATCTACAAGGGCAATATTTAAATACGCGCTCATTGATCATTTGAGAACGAGGCCAGATGAAGGCACTAGGCGTAATTTGCAAAGCACGGTAGTAAAATAATTAGCGTGTAGGGATAACGTGACATCATGTCAATACTCACATCTAAAATTAAAGATCAAGCCCGACAAAGGCACAAGATGTCAAAATACCCAAACTATACACCCACCCCCAACTAAAGCAAAGCATTGTCCCCAATGCACAAGAATAACACAAGAGAAATGGATATAAAGACTTCCTGGAGTTACCTCACAATGGCACTCACTCACGCCCTTTTGCACGCATTTTCTTAAAAATATATAGCAGTGATTTTCTCCCCACCTGTGCTTCAGATATGAGTCACAAGTTGGCATATACGATTGCATGTGGGACACAGGTTAGTCATGAAAATTGCCAAAACTGCCAGCGATCTATCCATCCACCTGTATTTGGTATGCGTGCCGCGGGTTGGGACCTGCACTTTGCAAATGCCAATGCAGATGGTCACCAATATTTGGCTGAAATAACAGTATACTGGTTCCCACATACACCTTGACCTGCGTGTCATGGAACCTCTCCTGCGACTCGCATATGACTGCACATGTGGTCCCTGATTTATAACAATTTTACCCAAGTTCTAGAGAGAAGAGGCATTTCACCCGCATACTGTAGATTATCACATGCGAGACGCATGTGAAATGCAAGTGCTCATTAGGCATCTTGTCACTTTATTTGGTACATCTAGCATGACTCTACCTAACAATTAACAAAACCAATAGCAAGTGAAGAAAGAAAATTTAAACAAAATGAACACTTGGGTTGCCTCCCAATAAGCGCTTGGCTTAATGTCATGGCTTGACAGGGATACCTCATAACCATGGCTTATTAGGATAAGTCACCCCTATGAAGGTGATTTCTTCAGGGACATCCAAATATTGCTTTACCCGCTTGCCATTCACTTTAAACTTAGACCCATCTTCTGCTTCAAGTTCAATTTCCCCATTTGGAAAGGCTTGAGATACCTTAAAATGACTAGACCACTTAGATTTCAACTTACCTAGAAATAGTTGAAGCCTCGAATTGAATAGAAGCACCAAATCCCCAGAAGAAAATTCCCACTTTAATATCTATTGATCATGAAAGTGCTTCATTCGAGCTTTGTAAAGAGATGCACTTTCATAAGCTCGTATCTGAAACTTGTCAATTTCGTTGTGGTCTTCGACTCTAGTATGACAGCCTTTTCCCAATTTAGATTCAATATTTTCAACGCTCACATAAATTTATGCTCAACCTCTATGGGTAAATGGCAAGCTTTTCCAAACACCATTTGATACAGAGACATGCCAATAGGGTTTTTTAAAGCGGTCTGATAAGCCCACAATGCATCGTCCAACTTCCTGGCCCAATCAGTTCTATTGACATTCACAATCTTTGTTAGCATAGACTTGATCTACCTATTTGATACTTCTTCTTGGCCACTTGTTTGGGGATGATAAGGAGTAGCGACCTTGTGCTTCACACCATACTTCTAATGTAAAGCACTGAATGACCGATTACAATAATGGGACCCCCATCACTGATAATGGCATGAGGGGTGCCAAATCTAGAGAAGATATCTTTTTTCAAAAATGCAGTCGCATTTTTCCCTTCATTGTTAGGTAGTGCCACTGCTTCCACCCATTTAGATACGTAATCTATAGCCACGAGAATATAGGTGTTTCCATAAGAGCTTACAAAAGGTCCCATGAAGTCAATTCCCCATACATCAAAAAGCTTGACCTCTAAGATAAGAGTTAAGGGGAGTTTGTGGCGTAGAGAGATGACCCCTTCACATTGGCATTGATCACAGTGCTTGACAAGATTGTGTGCATCCTAATGAATGGTCGGCCAGTAGAATCCATATTGTAAAACTTTTGAAGCCATAGGCATACTACCATGATGCCCCCCAACGGGTGAAGAGTGACATGCTTTTAAGATAGACATCATTTCTACCTCAAGAACATATCGGCGAATCATGCCATCAACACAAATATGGAAAAGATAAGGTTTTTCCTAATAAATATTTTGGACATCATGCAAAAATTTCTTCCTTTGGTGGAAAGTAAAACCTTCGGGCATAACATCGCTAGCCAAGAAATTGGCAAAATCAGTGAACCATGATATTAGATCATGGGATGCTTTCAAGATATTAATGACGCTCAAAAGCACTCTCTCGAAGCAGGTGATAGTGATCGTCAGACCAAAACAAAAGTAACCCAATGGATGGTCGGGGTTAAATCCACAGAGAGTGAAGTGATGAATTTCTAAAAGACCGTCGAGATATAATCACTAAAAGAGTAGGTGCTCAAACAACTTAAAAGTAATGATTGGGAGAATTGTAAAGGGAAAATTACGTAACGCGTTCGATTTCAACACATGAAAGCAATAAACACGAGATTTGTATCAGATGGAAGCCTAGGGGTATGCTTTCGATGGGATTCTACAATGGGTTAGAGTACTTGATTAATTATACAAATTCTCGATTAATGATATAGGTAGCATTAGTTTTAGTTATATTTGGTAATCTCTCGGTCCTCCAAATATATATCCTATGGTCTTTGTTCAAGCACCATAGTTTTAGAATAAACCAACCAATTTAATTGCTTGGGGAAGTCATACTATTTCTAACTTAGACTCTTAGATGAGAGTTTTTATCGATTAAGCTATTTCTAGCCTCAATCTAAGTGGAAATCCCAAATTCCTACTATTGAATTCCTATCCAGATTCTGAACCTCTCTTTCAAGCAAGAACACAATTAAGAAAACTCAATTAATGTTTGCAACCATCAATTTTATGATTAAAACTTGAGTAATTCAATAGATCCATATCAATTGATCAATAATAAGCACAATTAAACAAGACTCATACCCAAATTCAAATACCCATCATGCACATACCCCTAGACAAGGAATTTATCTACTCCTACTAAAAAAATAAGAAGATATACCAATTGGATAACTAATAATTCTTTTCATATTAAAGCAAAACTCCAAATCCAAGATTAAATCTTACAGAAGTGGTGAATTCTAAGTGGGGAAGATAAATCCATGATATGTCAAAGCAACTCTGACAGCACCAAAATGGATATGGGTGAAACTATGGGCTTTCCATTGTCGTAGAAAATCCTCTGGTATCTGCAGCGTGATAAACTGTTTCTCTTGAGTTGCAAGAATAGGGTGCTCGTCAAGCTTTGATGCAGAAACATATTCTTTTACTCCCTTGGGTTTACTTTGGACCAAGGAATGGATTTGTAACCACGGAGAGCATGTCTTTTTGGCAAAAGCGGAATATGGGTTCAGTAGCGGTAGGTAGGTTTCTGACACTTTATTTTCTGGGGGTAAGACATCTACCTCATAAAGGTAGTCATATTTACATGGCAGGGTTTTACTGTGGGTAGGTGACATATTTATTCTTGCAAGAAACTTTCCAGGACTGGACGAAGACGTACAAGACTCTGACATATTTTTCCTTTTCTTTTCCTTTTTTGTAAAACTAGAAAAAGACTTGTAAATGCTATGACTGACTCTAATATAGTAGGACTATGGTAACGACTAAGACACAGGTATATGGTAAAGACTCAAATGAAAGAAAGACTCGAAATAAATATATGTACAGAGGACTGGACAGATATATGACTAAAGACTCAAACAAAAAGACTCTAATTTGGACAAGGCTATGACTAAAGACAATACTACAGTATGTGAAGTTGATGGTAATTGCACTGTGAATAAAACCTTATGCTACACTGCTCCTCCCTCTTGAAGGTATGGGTCTAACTCTGATACCAAATAGCGGGGGAAGCACCAAGAGACACCGGAGACACCAACATCAGCAAGGCTATACATGGAAGACAGAGGAAACCACGGGATACTACAACCAAGTCTAATTCAAATCACAAGAACAAATAGAATACTGCATAATGGTTTTCTGATAGACTGGGCTTTCCACACCATAAAGGCGGATTGGCCACAAAGTCGATGTTCACGTCCATATAGGCGGTTTGCTAGACTCAGTCTTTTGGGGCACTAATCCACACTAAATAAAGGTTTGCCTTTGGGCTACTCATCCACAAAAGGAAAGTTTGCCAAACTTTTAGCATCTCATCCACAACAGGACGGTTTGCCAAAACCAATTCCAGGCGGTAAATCAACTCATAGTAGTACAACTTTTCCATACGTAAACTTAGGCTTCTTGAGGCTCTCCCTGGCCTTCTCGTCTCTTTCTTTGCTTTGGAAAAGTTACTACTCTACCAACTGATTTACTTTGCCATTTATAAGTTTATGTTAAAGTTAGAGGTGACTTTCAGAAAACCATTATACCATAACTATTGTATTTGTAACAAATTTCCTTACCAAGTAACCATGGTACCTTGCAATGGAGATAGCCTACCGGAGTAACATTTCGGACCCTATGCTTGCACTAGGATTAGCCTTACCATCCATCCGAAGAGAAGAACAAGAGAAGTTTAGAAAGCAAACATTTTATTCAACAAGCAATATTTACAAAGAGTGTAGTATCTCCTACCTAAGACTTGAATACTACTACTACTTGAATGTTTCTAAGTCAGTACTATCCTAAAACTTTAATGTTTTCTCCTATCTACCTAGCTTCCTTTATATAGAGGTGGGAAGCTTGCTACCAAAGCTAAAAACAAACCGACTTACTAAAGATAGTAAATCTTATCCTATGTGGCCCACCATTCTAAAAATAGTAAAGCCTTATCCTAATCTAAAAATAGTAAATCCCTATTCGGGCACACTATTCTATCCTACATTATTCAAACTGGTCCCCACAAGCATATGATAGAGCCTAATAAAACAAAATACAAAATACACAACATCCTATACTACTGAAAGTCGTATTATGTACATCAAGAGCCATGTGATGGCATGTGACAGCGGAGTCCACTTTTGTCTTCTCTGCTCCAAGCAGGTGGATAAGAAATTTGCAAGCTGGTGTGTAAGCGACTTATAAGCAGGTGGGTAAGCTGGTGTGTAGGCTACTTATAAGCAGGTGGGTAAGCTGGTTGTAGGCTTTTTGGCAAGTAGGTGGGTAAGCTACTTTTGGGGGAGTTTGTCTTAACATGGGTAGTAAGCTTTGGGTTGGGTAATTTGGTCATGGTGGCTTGGTAAAAAACCTTGTAACCATGCATGTGTCATCTTACATTACTCTGCATCATCCTGCATCATCCCAAGGAGTGTTTGCATCATCTGCCTGAGCAATGTTTGAAGACGGGTTTGAGTATCCTTCTTCCATCCACTAATCAGCTCCATGCTTTCCTTTCAGACGCTCCCTGCTTTCCAAGCTTCTTCTACATGACCTGGTGAAGTAGTTCTTCCTCTTGGATGGCCCTGCTACATTGTGTTCCCAATTTTGCAATGGAACATTCATTCTTCTCCCTGTGGCTGGCTGAGTTACTTCATCTCTGAGAACTTGTTTTGGGCATAGATTCTTTCTGTCTGCAAGGATAAATAGATCGAAGGGGTCTTTGTATTTTTTGTATATCGCCGGTGGATAATTTACCATCCCATAAGGGATTATCCTTTGTTCGTTAAGCATGAATATATGCTTAGCTGGCTTTTCACTGACTTTCTCCTTATTATGGAATATTGCTGAATATGGCCTGAATTGCTTCTTGAAAGATATTCCTTGGGTTTTGATTTCCAAGGGATATTTGAATTGCCTGTAGATATCAAACCCGATGATGAGTTCTTTCCCTGGAACATCAGAACCAAGTAGGTTAGTCCAAAACTGTAATCCTGGAAAGAATTCGATCATGAGTGGATAATTCGTGAAAAACCTGGTAGTTAGGATCCCATTTGATGCAGTGTTGAACTTCATAATGTGGGGAATCCATTGTTTTTTGGAAGAACAGCTAAATTGAGTATTAAGGAAGCTGCACCGGTGTCTACCTTACTCGAACTAGTTTGTCCCTTTTGGACGGATAGATAGTCAGCTGGATTTGAGGGGATTTTGCATCCGAAGTGTTATTGTTGTTTTCTTATTTTACTTCGTATATATGTAAATGACCAGCATTTGAATGGATCTCCTTTTTTTATTTGGATATCTAGAGATGTTCATCACCTAATTCTTTGTAGACATCCATGGAGAAGAGAGGCTTCTAAGTTGGTTTTCTAAGGAGAAAACTGATTCAAGATCGTCATCTCAACTGAGATAGGCGCCTGCATGATCTTCTATTTCTTCAAGGAGATGGATTGACCTATCGGACCCTCTGGACTGGGGATAATTTCTTGCATAATGTCCACTTCTATTGCAGATGAAACATCTTCCATTTTTCTGGGAACTGCCTGGGCTTTTTATCCTGAAGTATTTTGTACGCCTGATAAATGTGGAGATTCTACCTAAAGGCTTTGGCCATTTGAACCTCCTGAACTTTTATGTCGCTTGGGTGCTTGGCAAGAGCAATCTGATCTAGTGATAAGATCATATCTGGTGTAGGCTTTATCTAGGACTGGATTGTTTTGAATGATCTGCTTTAGTACAGACCTCTTTGTGCAGATATCATCCAGTGCATGGTTGTGATGAAGTGATGACTGTGATGACGTAGGGAAGAAGGTAGGCTTTTTTGGGAGACTCTGAGGTTGTGGCTGGTCAAAGGTACTATATTTTAGGTGGTGTATCTGTTCTTTCAGGGAAGCTATTTCTTTGCTCTGTTGGTCAAAGAAATGGTACAGTAAAGTGCCTCGTGGACAGATGTTTCCAATCTTCGTTCAAGGGCTTTGATGAGTCCAGCATGTTGCGTGGAAGCTTGTTCTACTTTCTTCTCAATTGTCTCTACTTTGTTCATCATTTTAGTCTGAGTGTGAGCAACATTTCTGAGAGACGTGCCAAGGTGGGTTAGTACCTTGTTTTGGCTGATAGAATTCTCAGTTTTCCAGTTCATTGTTGCTTTAATATCACTCGTAGGTGACCTTTCTCCTATGGGAAAGATGACATTCTTTTTTGGTATTTTTGGAGCGTGGATCATGCCATATTTTTCAAAAGGTTGTTGAGATGGGAATTTGGGAGTATGGCTGGAGCTGGAAGGGCGTATCATGAACATATGAGGCTTAGGTTGATCTTTGGTTTTGGTATGTTCATTTATGAGTGGGTTGGATAGAGTTGGCCAATCTTGGGGGTTATGTGAGACAAGAAATTCATTTCCTGAACAGCTGAGTGCGCTAGCAGAGGAATATTTTTCTTTCTTGATACTCTCCCATTTGGCTCTTGTGTAATAGTATTCATCCTATTCGACATCATCGTCAAGGCATTCTTGACAATCACACTCGATATCCCATGGGCAATGTCCCATAAAAGGACATTTGAACCACTGCACGCTAAGGCCTTCACGATTGAATTATTTTATCCAATCATGTTCACTCATGACATATGAAGTATACCAAGAGAATGTTTCAAAGAATGCTCCTCTCTATGGAAGGTACGGGTCTGTCTCTGATAACAAATAGCTAGAGAAGCACCAAGGGACACCGGAGACACCAACACCAGCAAGGCTATACAGGGAAAACAAAGGCAACCATGGGATACTACATGCAAGTCTTATTCAAATCATAAGCACAAATAGAATACTGCATAATGGTTTTCTGACAGACTGGGCTTTCCAGACCATAAAGGCAGATTGGCCACAAAGTCGGCGTTCACGTCCATATAGGCGGTTTGCCAGACTCAGTCTTTTGAGGCTACTCATCCACTAAAGAAAGGTTTGCCTTTGGTCTACTCATCACAAAAGGAGGGTTTGCCAAACTTTTTAGCATCTCATCCACAACAGGATGGTTTGCCAAAACCAATTTCAGGCAGTAAATCAACTCATAGTAGTACAAATTTTCCGTACATTACTTGGGCTTCTTGCGGCTCTCCCTAGCCTTCTCACCTCTTTCTTTGCTTTGGAAAAGTTACTACTCTACCAATAGATTTACTTTGTTGTTTATAAGTTTATGTTAAAGTTAGAGGTGACACCAGAAAACTATTATACCATAACCATTGTACTTCTAACAAATTTCCTTACCGAGTAACCATGGTACCTTGCAACGGAGATAGCCTATCGGAGTATCATTTTGTACCCTATGCTTGCACTAGGATCAGCACCCATTCCTCGCTAATTGCTTGAAATGAAAATATAGGCTAAAAGCCTAAGTTTAGAGGGGATATGAATGAAAAATAGAATGTTGATGTAGGCAAAATCCTAAGTTTGGGGGTGTATGCATTAATGATAGAAAGAGGAGTTGAGCTTCAATGTGAGGTAGCCCTCAATGCTTATCTTATGAATTTTTTGAAGTTGTTAAAATATGAAAGAATGAAATAAAAAGAATAGAGTGGTGCTACCTCCTGAGCAAAACAGAAGGGTGTTTGAAAAAATGGTTGTGGGGAAAATTTGGGTTGTGAGAGGGAGAAATAAGGTGAAGTTGAATCAAAGATGTGAGCGGTGTACTTGAATACCTAATGATAGAGTTAGGGAGATTTAGTCACTTGAGCCAAATAAAATTCTCACTTTAACCCTAGCCTACATAGTAACCCGCAAGTCCATAGTGATTCTGAGCTTTGCAACTCTACATTAGTGGCGGATAACATAAAGGAAAAGCCTATGATTCTATGTATGTGCACTTGAACTTCTTTGAGAGAGTGAGCATCTTTGTGTTCTCTGATAATCCCTATATTGTGGATTGCATTATTATGAGTTGGATTCTCTCTTGTGGTGAGTGGCATTTCATCCTTTGAGTAAATAGTGAATTTATGACATCAATTGAGAGGAATGAATGAGACAAGTTGTGTAGCGAATCTTGATGCAAACCTAGAAGGTTGATGCCAATGACTTGAGATACTTGATGAGCTTTTGTTAAATGAAAATTTCCCCAGATTTTGAATGAAAGAAGTCTCTTGAAAAGAGTTTTTGAAGTGATTATTTTTCCTTATATTTATGGTGATACCAAATGAGTTTAGTGCTTTTGTTTGAGTTATTTGTTTTGAGTCTTTTGTTTATTGTTTTCTTTTTTCTTGAGTTATAGTAGTCTCTTGTGCAATCCTTGTGTTTTGAAAAGCTTGAGTCAATCCTATGAGTTGCGAATAATTTGCTTGAGGACAAGCAATAGTTCAAGTTTGGGGGTTTGATATGTTGGTAATTTACCAACTTATTTAACTCTTAAACATGAATTATTGTCTTGATTTAATGCTATTTAGAAGGATTTTATGTTTCTATTCTCCTATATCCGATATTTGTGTAAAATAAAGATAGACTAGGATTTGAACCCAAATGAGCTATAAAAGAAAGCTAAGTCAAAAGAAGATTGCCTAAAAGGTCAGGCACTTGCATGTCGCAAGTCACCATATGTGGCCGTAAGTGCCCGTGCATGCTGCACTGCAGGAGACCAATGGATCACTGCCTATAGGATTTGGCACCTATGTGCTGCAAGTCACCACACGCGGTTGTAGGTGCCTGCGCAGATAGAGACGCAAGTGCCCCGAAGGGCAAAATGGTCTAGAACCTAGTTGTGTAATTGAGAAGCTTTCAAGACTAATTTTGGGATCTGTACAAGGAATATCACTTCAGTTTTTTCCCCAATTTATAGAGTATCATTGAGTACACTCTAGTAGTATAACTTAGAGCTTCTTCTTCCTTTCAAATTGTGAAACACCATTGTTAACCATTCGAAGCTTGGAATTGAAGTTGGTTTTATGAATATGAATGGAATTGATGATTACTCTCACTTGGTATATTTTCTTTTTCCTTCAGTATGAGTA
Source organism: Jaltomata sinuosa (assembly GCA_003996215.1). NCBI lineage: Eukaryota > Viridiplantae > Streptophyta > Magnoliopsida > Solanales > Solanaceae > Jaltomata > Jaltomata sinuosa. Next base: position 117,671 of record QJPP01001438.1, read on the forward strand.
ACTCATTTTCTTTCTAGAGGTGTGTGCATGATGAGTGTTTAAAATTGGAATTGGGTATTAATTATTTATGCTTATAATTAATTATTATATGTGGGCCTACTGAATCCTTCAAGTTTTAATCAAATAATAGATGGTTGCAAACATTAATTTAGCTTTCTAATTATGCTCTTGCTTTGGAAAGAAGTTCTATAATTGGGTAAGGATTCATAGTGTGGATTTGAGAATTTCTACCAAAAGTTGAGCTAGAAATAGCTTGACTTAGGAATTTCTCATCTAAGGGTTAAGTCTAGAAATAACTCAGCCCACTTTAGCTAATTGGTTATTTTGTTGCTAAAACCTTGGGGTTTGAAAGAATCCAAGGTGTATATGTTTGGTTGGTTGAAAAACGATTGAACATAGCTTTAGCCAAGGCTACCCACACTATAATCGAACATAAGTCAAGTAATTAATCCTATTTCCATATCATGATCCTATCCGAAGTATACCCCTAGTTCCTCCATCTTGATATTAACAATCGTGTTACCTCATTTTTATTGCTTAGAATCATTGTTTACTTGATGAAACAATTTTTCCCACTTTATTTTTTGCTTATACATTACGCTTGCTTTAGTGAATTAATTTATGAATTTTGGTAAATCTCTACTCCAATCCTCGTGAATTTGAACCCGATTCTTGTTGGGTAACTTATTTTACAATGACCGTAGCAACTTCTTAATTGGAGAGTTGTTTTGGATGTTATTATGTCCCTGCACATGTATCAAGCGAACATCATATCTAACAAAAACACACTTAAGAACTCCAAAAATTATAAATTTAAAGCATTGAAAGTGCCTGAAATCCCGACACATCAGTCGCAAGCTCTAATGACGAACCTCTTCCCGCTCCAACTAAAGTACCTTCCCCTCAACCTTCAAAAGACTTCCCTCACTTGGAATAATCCTGCTTCTCATTGTCCGAATTCGACCCTATTGCCTCTTCTTCTCGTCCTGTCAAGTAATCGAAGAACTATCAAAAGTTTCTCAACCTCATACTTTGGAAGTACTATGCTAGGCAAAAGTCTCTTAAGAGGTTTATGATTGATCCTAGTATGTCCTATGAACCTGGTGTTCATGAATTACCGGAGGTTCTCAAGTTCCAAAGTTGGGTGCACCTGTTTTTAGCGCCTCTGCCCATGATGCACAAGGCTGAGGTGGTTAAATTTTATGCTAATATGGGCTGCATGGATGAGTTCACACTGAGCATGGTTGTGTGGTGGAACTCCTATTGTGTTTAATGTTTATAATCTAGGGAGGTTGTTGAGGATCCATGCTGCTAGTTTTTCTACTTATGAAATCAACCCTAAGGTTATGGAAACCTTGAAGGATAAGTTTGCTCAGGGTCATCTAGAAATTATTGAAAACTCTCATGGCAGAACTACAGCTTGCACAGGCTCGAGTGGTTGTTCTGGAAGGAGATGTTCAGGGGCTCAAGCGGGACTTGGCAATTGCCCATGCTGAAACCTTGAAGTTGCCTACTCAAATGGTTGAGGATTCTCAAGCTAGCAATGCCCATCTAGACCAAGCTATGACTCTGCTGACTGCTGCTTTGGAAAAAAACCCTCCTAAAAATCCTCAGTTCCTAGTTTCCTTCTTTTTAATGGCTTGGTGTCCCTTCCTTCTCTTTCTACTATGTATGGATAACTTTTTACGATGTGCATGTTTTTCGCTTATGGGAATCGTACTATTTTTTATGCATCTGAGTGTTTAACTTCTTTATTGTGTGACTGTTCTCTTTTAGGATGGCTAATATCCTCTAATTTGGTTCCATTCCTATGTGCTTGTGGTTGTTGGGTGTGTGTCGCCCCAGTGGCAATGAGTCACTGTCTAATTTGCATCCTCCCAATACTCTTCTCTGGATTGACACTTTCAATGCAATTCACTTTTCGTTGATGCCAAAAGGAGGAATGTGTTTGCAGTCTTTGTCTGTGAAACAAATGAACCTTGGTTTAGTTTTGATAAGATATGTTTGCCATCAATCAAAAAGAGGGAAATTGTTAGAAGTATGAAGGTTTCATATGTGACTATTAACAAGGACCAAGGTTCATTTGTGAACCATGTTCACTCATCTAATGATTGTAGGTTAGTTTCAAAGACAAGAAAAGGTGTCAAGTACACATGCCTCATGTAAAGAAGGAAATCAAAGTAAGCAAGGTGTGAATGCTAAATAAGGAAGGAGTGTACAAGGTACAAGATAGTGATATTGAAGATCTCGCAATAAAAGATTTCTTTCCTTGTATATCAAGCAGGCAACAAGGAAACCCTAAGGAGAAGTCCAACAACATATAAAAGGAAAAGAGAGGCAAAGGAGGCAGAAACTTTTGCACACTAAAAGGCAGCGTTCACAAGTGAAAAGAAGCAAAAGAAGGAAGTGTTCAAGACAGCTAGACTTGAACTCAGCTTGAAGTGAATACAGTCTTGAGTCTTATAATAGGATAGTTCATTGTGTAATCTTTTCTATTATTGAATTGAATGTAGTAGTGAGTTTGTGCGACAAGAAGGGGATTTGACTTCTTGGAGTGACTGAGTATTGTGTCCAACAGTTGGAGTAAACTGTGGTGTAGTGATTTGTGAGTTAGATTCTAGATTTACAGAGTTGTAACCTTGAAGAACAAGCTCTTTGAAGTTAGTGAAGTTGTTGAAAAATCCTACACAACATAGGTCGTGGTCGTTACTCCCTTGAGCAAGGAGGTTTTCCATGTAAAATAACGTGTTCTTTTCATTACCTGTTGATTACTGTTGTAGGAACCTGGTTCCTATATCTTTGCAGTTGGGTCTATATTCTATTAGTGCCAAATTTGGGTTGTGACACAATTATATCCCTAACACTTTGAACATGTTAACAAGTTCCAATTGTGTTCCTGAACCTTGTTGTACATCCATATAATCTTGTGACTCTAGAAATTTGATCCTCCCACATCACTGTCATCGAAGGAGTATTAATTTAAGACCTTAAGGAGCATTAAATTAGCTCGAGGTTTCACAAAAGAAAATAGCTGGGAGCTTCACAAAAGAAAAGTAAGAAAAAGAAAAGGATAGATTCTTAACTTGAGACGGTTAGAAGTTCTCAAGAAGGGGATGAAGGCCATCAGAGAAAGTTGCCTCCTTTGTTACAAATGGAAAAAATGGATTCTAACTCGGGTTAGACAATACATTGCCGTGTGTTTTGATCGGAAACTAGAGAAAAGATTAAGGGAAAAAGATACTCGTGTCCTAAACTGCATAATGAACGTTGTATTTATTTTTTAGGACATGCTTAGGTTGAATATATTGTGTATTTTATTTTCTAGGGTGACCAGGGATTTCAGTGGGAGCAGGGTTGGTAATAGGCAACAAACAAGAAGGATTAATGTGTAGAGGCTAGAGACAATTAAAGATTTTCCAATTCTAACACATCATAGTACATGAGCAACCTCCTCAGTCCATTGCAATTTTCAGATGATCTTCACAGTCAGGATATTTTCTCAACTAAGTATAGCAAAATACACACACACACACCAAAAGCTTAATTAAAGGCTCGCAAGTTGCTGAATGTTGATGGGATAAACAACATCAGGACCACCATTAAAAGCTTTCCTTGCAAACAAGATGTTGACTGCTTCTGTTGGGTGAAATGCATCCCAAAATATGTATTGATCCCTATTTGGACATGGTGTTTGCATTGGCAGACATGTTATTTGTCCTCTGTTTCTCCCTATCCCACAGCACCCTCTGTTTATCACGCTAAATCCTGCAACATCATCGAAGAATGGAGAAATTTCTTTTATTACTAACATTTTTATTCAATATGGAAAGAAATGGGGGAAAATGAACACAAAAGTAAATGAGATTGAAGAAACACACTTTTTCAACTCATCTATCTATCTTATAGTTTTCTTTTGCAATTTAATCAACTTATTCGTTTGCTCTCTCTCCCATTCTCGACGTTCAAGCATAGGCTATAAGAAATTTGGTCATCCATGTCGAGCTATTTACACTCGTTTCAATGTGAAATAAATAGATAAGAAAAATTTGCTTACCATATCGTCTGTAATTGGTAAGGAGATCTTGGAACATGTTCTTAATGTCAATGTAGATGAATTTGGAACCAGGAAGATTGGAATTTAAGTTGTTAAGCATTGACTTAACATTGTTAATGAATGGAAGAACAAGCAAATTCACTTCTTCTGAGCACACATTACTATTACTTTGTGCAAGAATGCTTGGGATGCAACCCATTAGTCCTACTCCACCAATCACGAATTTTCTTGCTCCAAGATTATGCAGTCTCTGAATTCGAAGAAAACAAATTGAAGATAAATATTATATACATATTCACTTCAAAGTGAAGGGAAATAAATAATAAAAATTAAAGAGAGAAAAAAAATTACAGTAAGCTGTTGGGTATACTGCTGAACCAAGAGATTGGCATATTGCTGAGCGTTATAGCGATTCTTAGTGTCATAATTAGGCATAAGGTAATTATTGAGGTAGTCATTACTTCCCATTCCCACAAAGAAGATGCATTTCGCTAGTGCCTGTGCCACATCTGGTGCACCAAGATTGTCTGTTATTTCATCAAGTGTATTCTCAAAGTTTTTTATTTGCTGATTGAATGGAATGCGCCCAACCTGGAAAAATCAAATTATTAAACAAGATATACAGTTTACATATTTATTGAGTGTAATTAAATACACCAACTAACTTAGCAGATTCTTAATTATTAATTATGCTTAATGGGTACTCTGAAAATTCAAAGTTTTAAATTAGTAAGTTACGTTCTTGGGTAGGTGTTGTGTGGTATTATAGCAGTAGTAACTATGTTTATTTGGCCACATAGTTGCTACTTGTAAAATATCCGTCCAAAATATTGATGTTTTAACATCTAAAATAATTAATGTTTCATAAAACCAAGAATGTATTTAATTCTTTTTCCCAATTATGCCCTTGACACATATTCCTAATCCACATGACAATTATGTCAATTTAAAAACAAAAGAAAATCATAATTATGAGTATTTTAGTCAAAATCCCTCTTAATTCTTAAGAGTAAGTGAACTCCTTAATCCATGTGTCAACAATAGTGAACCCAAGAGTTGAAAGTGGCAATGACACTACTGGGGTTTGATTATAAAAATTTCGAAAAAAAGGTTTGGGCGAATGTTGGACTGGGAAACAAACCCCAAGTCTGGGCATAAAGGAGAACTTGTGCACCCCAATCACCAATGCAACTGTAACCTTTGTGAGTGAGGGTGCCAATAAAAATATATAGTTTATATTACAGAAAATGTATAAAGTACCCCCTAAATTTGGAGCTGATTTGAAAGTAAACACCTAAAGTTTGCGAAGGTCCTATTACCCCATTAAATTATTTCTAAAGATAATAAACATACCATTTTTAGTCATTTGCACATCAGTTTTATTCTCAATCCTTGTGTGTGTATCTCACTCCAATAAAATAATATAATTATTTATTTTTCTTATTTTATTAACTTTATTTCTTTATCTTTTTCTCTTTCCTCTTCTTCAATCTTTATCTTAGTTTGTATATACTCCAATCCTTTGTTCTATTCATTGCCTGTCCTCCGGCAAAGCTATTATCGCCGCCAATCCTCCGGCATAATCACCATCACTGTCATTGCTATAACGTCACTACTATAACACCATCGCCACCATATTTATCATTATATCACCGCCAAATCTAAATTAAAATTGAAAAGTCAAAATTACTACTAAATTAAAATTTGACAAATAATAATCACCTCCAACCCACCATCCCTTTTCCAGCAATTTACCCCCATTACAATAATGATGAATCAAAATTTCATCACGAGGGAGTTCTGTAATACTCTCTAATCGAATAATAATAAATTGAAATTCCTTAATTAACCTGCTAAAGAACTCCATAGCAAAAAAAATAGAGAATAATGAACCCATGAGGTTCACAGAAAATAAATCTTAAGAAAAACAGGGGAAAGAAGAAAAGGGAACAAAGAGAAGCAAGACAAGGAAAAAAATTGATAAAGAATGGGTGAAGTAATTGGGTTTTCTACTAATTGGGCCTATTTAATATTTAATAAAGAAGAGAAGTCAAATTAGCAATGCCACATGGCTTTTTTATACTCGTTTGGAGCTATATTTTTACTCTTTCACGCGCCTTACAAACGTGGGAAAACAACTGGTATGAAAATGGATCAACATGGTGTATTTATTGTGGTTAGAAATAGTTTCGTGGGGTAATAGGACCTCCGCAAACTTTAGGTGTCTACTTTCAAATCAGCTCCAAGTTTAGAGGGTATTTTATGCATTTTCTCTGTATATTAAGATATATTCATTTTTTTCGAAGTTACCATGGTCTGGTGACCTCCTACCCTAAGGGTAGGTCTTCCTCTGTATGTCCAAGTTTAAAATATCAATAATTTGGACCGGAGTGAGTAATGAATCAATGAAGGTCTGCGACCCTTACAGGTTTGGTTTCTAGCTATTGCAATAAATTGTCACGAATTATATATGAGACTTCATTCATAAGATCCTTAAGAAATATTGTGTTAGGGTTTTCCCTGAATTTTCTATCTTATTTGGATTCTACAGAATGGTGTTCTAATTCAAAAAGGTTTTCTTGACGAAAAAGGTTTTCTTGGTGAAAAAGAACTCGACAATATCTATCATTTTCTTGGAAGAGAAGTCTTGTAATTCTATAAATAGAAGACATGTTCTTCTCAAAAAACATAATAGCATCCACAATGTAGTCATCAAAAGAGTCTTGCTTAGAGAGATATTTTTCTCCCATAGATTTTATACTTTTTAATTTAGTTTTTCATATGTAGGCCAATTGGCCAAATCACATAATAATAATATGCCTCTATAGTTTTCTTTGTCATCTGATTTATCGTCTTCAAGGTTAGCAATTAATAGCTTTCGCATGACGCCCTCTCGATTTCAATCCCAACAAGTGGTATCAGAGCCGGATGACCCAATGGGTGCAAGGGTCCAACGATTCAATGATCCAATGATCCAATGATCCAATGGGTTCAACGATCCAATGAGTCCAACGATCCAATGGTCCAATGATCCAACCATCCAACAATTGAACGAGGTTGAAGACAGGTTTAACGCGGTTTCAAATCAAGTTGCAACCAATTTGATGATAATAGAGATTTTTGTCCAGATACTACATGTGGAGAATGAGTTACAAGTTTCAACCATATTTTTAACATACCTACTGTTGCATCTTTAAAAATAAAAATAAAATATTTTTTAAACTATTTTTAACCATAATATTTTAAATCTTATTTTTAACTATGACAAAAAGCAATGATGAAGATGATGTGAAGAAGATGAAGATTAAATATGCCACAAAATTCAGGTCAAGGGGAGATTTGTTAGGGTTTGCCCTAAATTTCCTACTTTATCTAAATTATACCATAATTGTGTTTTACTGCAAAAAGGTTTTCTTGTTGAAAAAGGTTCCCTCGTAGAAAAAGATCTCTTCCATAATTGGTTAATTCTTTCTTGGAGGAAAAGTTTGGACTTCTATAAATTGAAGATTCCTCTTTTCATATCACAACACAATAGCATCCACAATGTAGTCCTTTAGGATTTGAGAGTTTTGTTTAGGGGGAGATTTTCTCTCTATAGTTTGAATATTTTCTTTTATATTAGTTTTCATAATATGTAGGTCGTTTGACTGAATATTATCAATAATATATTTTTTTAGTATAGTTTTATGTGTCGTCTAATTTATCGCCTTAAAGGTTTGCAAATATTAACTTCCGCATGACGCATATGGAAATAAAGTTTCAACCATATTTCCAATAATCCTGATGCTCCATCCTTAAAAACTAAAATCAATTTTCAACCCATGCTTACTTTAATGCATGAGCTCCAACTTTCAACCCCTGCTAATATTTAACGCTTGTGCTCCTGCTCACTTTTAACACATGGCTTTAATATTATTAACATGTGCTTACTTTTAACGCACAAGGCTCTAATTTTTAACCCATATTAATTTTTAATCATAGTAAGCAACAGTGATATATGAAGATTGTGTGAAGAAAGAAGATCAAGATTATTTTACCAGAAAATTCAGGCCAAGGAGAGATTTATTAGGGTTTGCCCTGAATTTTCTAACTTATTTGGATTCTACACAATTGTGTTCTAATTGAAAAAGGTTTTCTTGAGAAAAAGAACTCTACAATATCTATCATTTTCTTGAAAGAAAAGTCTTATAATTCTATAAATAAAAGACATGTTCTTCTCAAAAAACACAATAGCATCTACAATGTAGTCATCAAAAGAGTCTTGTTTAGGGGAATATTTTTCTCCCATCGATTTTTTGCTTTTTAATTTAGTTTTTCATATATAGGTCAATTGGCCAAATCACATAATAATAATATGTCTTTATAGTTTTCTTTGTCATCTGATTTATCGTCTTCAAGGTTAGCAAATAATAATAGCTTTCGCATGACGTACTCTCGATTTCTATTCCAACATATTGTAGGGCCAATAAAATATTGTTTTCCTTTTTTCTATTACTTGGTTTTTGTCCTCGTACGTACTTTTTGTTTTTCGTGTGCGGTTGGCTTAGCATATAAAATTAATCTATTTTATCCATGGAAACTACATATCACAGGTGCATTTTATAAATACCTTGAGCTGATAATGAAGTTATTTTTATAACGAAATAGAATTTTGTCATCATATTATAATATAAATACAATTTCTTCATCGTTTATTTTGGGTAGGGGAGGAGTACTATTGTAAGTAAGAACTCACAAAGTTCCTGCCAGTATTATCAAGAATGCCAGCAGCAGCAGAGGCATAGTTGACTCCAAAGCGCATTTGGTCTCCTGAAGCTTGTGAGTGTGCTGGAATGAGTGGTAGTCCTAGTAGTTCAGCTGTGCACGTACGTACATGCAAACGTTTAATCCAATATCTTGCATCATTATTAAACATCAGCTTAAATACATGAATGTGGATAAAAAAATTTAATTACCCATCCTTAATAACTAGCTAGCTAGAAATAAGCTTATACACTACACATATTGTACTAATTAAGTTTCACCTCATGCAAACTAACATAGCCAATTAATCTCTTTAACAATGAAAGATTTCCAGACAAATATGAAATAGGAAAATTATGAATTTGTTGATAGAGATAAGCAAATAAATGTGTTTAATTACCAATCTCATCAACCATAGTGTAACCATTGGAGAATCGACCAGTAGGGCCACCATCAAAATCAATCCCATAAGGGAAATAGTTGGCCTTTGCAAAAGATGGCAAGTTATTATTATTGCCATTGTCAATCAAAGAGTCTCCAAATATAAACATGGCAGGAACCAAACCCCTCCTTCTTCCATCTCCTGCTTCTGGTGCCAATGCATCTTGACAAGTTGCAACATTCACCAACAAAAACACCACAAATATTGTCCAAGAAAATACCCTAAGCTGTTCTTCACCCATTTTCCTGTATTATTCTTTTTTGTTTACAAGTGGATGATGCCAAATGAAAGGGAATGAGAGGGTTTATAATAGGTGGAGGACATGCAGCGGTGGTTGGAGAGGAGTGAATGCTTTCACCTGTAATTTATTTTATTGCAGTAAATGAGTTGCTGATAGTGAAAATTTTTATTACGGAGAGCACAACCAATAATAGTTAAGTGAGGCTTTATTTAGTTTTTGACATTTGGAAAGTGGGCTCATTTATTTACTTTAAATGCTATTTACTATCGCTCATCTTTTTATTTCATTAGTTTATTCTTTTTATTCCTAAAAATATAGTAACTAATATTAAAGTTTTAAATATACAATTAACCAATTTAATAAATATATTTTCTCTTAAAATAACTGAATTGTTCTTGAAACCATTAAGACTTTCGATTCATTATTAATAACACTACTTAAAAATGCTAAAATTCGCCCGAAAAAGACCAGTGGACTCTGTCAATTTTTCCATGATTTTTTAAAAAAAAACACAATTGATGGACTCTGTCAGATTTTTGATAATTCTTTTTTTTTAAAAACACAATTGACAGTATGTAAGATTTTCAATGATTTTTTTAAAAAAAAATACACAACTGACGGACTTTAAAAAATCAACGTATTTTCGCTAATTAATTTTTCACGTAAAATTATAAAAAATTAATATTTTATAAAAACAAATCAACAAATGTCTGTAAAAAAAATTTACAAAAATTAATGAATGTCAGTCGATAAAGTGCAAAATTACAGCTGAAGAGTATAAATAAATATAAGTATAGAAATTAGTATCTTCTGTTTAAATGTTACATAAAATGAACTCAGAAAAAATTAGTATTGTGCGAGTCCATCCCTAATTATTGTTATTTTTTATTTTTATAATTTCATATTCAACTCTATCGTCTCTATTACTTGTTGAAATTTTTTGGGTTTGGATACGTTTATTTTTCATTTTCATTTTCTGTTTATACTCCTTTTTGCACCAATCCTTTTCTTCATTTCATACATTTAAGTTGATTGCTTCAATTATTTGATTTTCCTGGATTGATTACTTGAACAAAAAAAAAGGTATAAAATAAACTAGAAAATCTTAGGAATAAATTAACAACAATTAGGATATGCTTCTGACATATTTAAATAAAATTTGAATTATTATTTGTTAATAATAAAATTATCAGTGTATTTAATTTATTAATAGTTAAGATTGATAACATGTTATTAATTAATATTCAAAATGAACGTTAATTATGACATGATAGTGTAAAATGATGTATAAAAAGTTAAACACTAATTTTTATGCTTACATAATTCTTATTTATACTCTTCAACTGCAGTTTTACACTTTTAAAATAGATGGACGTTTGTTAATTTTTGTAACCAAAAAGAAATTGATGGATATCTGTCCATTTTCTTTAATAAAAAATAATTTTTTTAAAGTTTCTGTGCATTTTGCATAAAAAATAACCAACAAAAATACGTTTTTTTTAAAATAAAAAAATTATTGGCAATCCAACTGAGTCCGTCAGTTTTTTTCATCAAATTTTAGCATTTTTTAATAGTGTTATTAATAAAGAATAGAAATCGTAATAGTTCTAACATGCTTTAACTATTTTAAAAGAAAATATATTTACCAAATTACTTAATTGTATACTTAAAAATTGAAAGAAAAAAGAATAATAATAAATGACATGTAATGTAAATAAAAGAGTCCACTCTCCGAGTGTCAAAAACTAAATGAAGCCTCGTACAACTATTATTAGTTGTGTTCATAAGAAATTTTTTCATTGATATGTACTCTTTTGTCCTTTGCTTTTGAGTTGACTTCTTCATTATACCAATTCTGACCATATTTACTCCCTTGAATAACTTTACTAATTACATTTTTGATTTACAAGCTCTTTACAAAAAATATTAACTAGAGTATAATTTGACTAAACTATATTTATTTATTACTTATCTCAATTTAATATTTTTTTTACTATATTAATATATTTTCATATTTATGACAAGAGTAAAGATAGATACAAACAACTGATTATATCTTGATTTTTTAAAATAACAACTATTTTGGACATATATTTTTAGTAAGGATGACAAGTAAAGTGGTCCGGAGAGAGCACTCCATTTGTCCATCTTTACTTGTCCAGTATACTAGAAATAGATGTCCAATAATACTTGTCCAATGTATAAAATCAAGAGATAATTTAACATTTAGTTCCTAATTTACCCTTATCATTAACTGTAGTTATTTCTCCAGTGCATTTTTCAAATACATTATATTCATTATAGGCAAAGGGTGATATGATAAATTCCCCTTCTATTTATAGCTTCTAAAAAAGTGTGCTAAATCAATACTAATAAACAAGTAAAATTAGACCGAGGGAGTATCTTGCAAATTTTGAAAACCTAGAAAAACTCGATCGAATACAATTAAAGACGAAAAAAGTCAGCGCCACGAAAGTTGAGAGGGAGTTATTAGTTGAGCAAATAAGATCAGTAACTGCTAAGGTGAATATAGAGCTGTCTCTACAGTAGTGCTTCTATGAAAATAACAAAACAAGCCATTGGTTCCTTTGGACAGCAGTTGTTTCTAGCTCTTCATTTACTTCGCTCCATTGGCAGCTGAATTGAGTGCATGCAGATGGCAAAAGACACACTTCCCAAGAAGGCAATCCATGAACAGAAAGATATTTGGGTACTGTTGGGACAGTTGAGAGGCTTGGCTTTGTTTTTATTGCTACCACTAGCATTTTGGTTTATCTTCATGGGAAATCGTAGGTGCATTTAGTCAGCGGCAGAGGCAGGATCAGAGATAAAGGAAATTTTGAAAAAGACTAAAGGTTTGTTTGAAAAGTCATCTTGAAAATTGAATTTGATATAATTAGATGTAATTACACAATTAGTATATTTGATTGGTCAGATAATTACTTGATCAACAAATAATTTAGTGTAATTGACAGGGGTAATTACACTCTTTGATTCACAAGGGGAGCTGTAAACTGATGGTAATTACATGATGTAATTATAAACTGATTACTTTTTAATCTTATCCTTTTATTTCAATTTTTATTTTTTTGTTTTAATTTATTTTTTATTTCTATTATTTTAAAATCTTTTATTTTTATTATTCTAATAATTTAAAAAATATATTTTTTATTTTTTATTATTTATATTTAATTTTCTTCTCCTTTCCCAACCTTTACTTCTTGTGATTCCATGCAATTGTTCTTATTATCTATTTTATGTTTATTTTTTTATTTAGCATAATTTAGTTAGTATTCTAATTTTTAAATTAAAGTAGAATTCATTGTTGAATAAGGTTATAGACTTAGGTTTTCCTTCTTTTTTTTTGAATCATATTTAGGTACGTTATGTTGAAATTTGACATAAGAGTATTATGTTGATCCTTTTGTTTTGAATTTTGAACTTATGTTATATTTTCAGTTCCAATTTATTTGTTTTACTAGTATTGACTTGATATTTCATATTGCAAGCAATTCATTCTTTAGTTAGAATTGATAGATTATCTTTTTGTCCAATATTTTAATAATTTTATGACATTATATATATAATATTAATCTTTTTGTCAAAAATGCATTTCATGATATTCTTAAAAATCACGTACTTTAAGTTTTTATGATTAATTTAATTAAAATATACTAATTTGAAAAATATAAATCAATTATTTTTTATAATATTAGTTAAGAATATATGTCTATTAATTTATAAAGGCCCTTATTTGTTTAGTATAAATTTTTAGTTTTTGATAATTAGCTTTTATTTTAAAAATTTAATATAACCATGTGATTACACTTGTGCAACCAAACAGTACACTTGTAATTACACTGTAATTATATTATAAAAAATAAATAATTCATCGTAATTACTTGGCTGATAATTACTACCCTAATAATTACACTAATTCTAATTATTAGGTGACTTTCCAAACAAACCCTAAAATATCACAGGCCACAACTAAGAGTTAAATTCACTAGGGGTGGACATGGTATGGTTTGATTTTTAAAATGTCAGTACAATGATTTTGGTATTCGATTTTTAAAAAGGGATAATCTCAAAAATATAGCATTTAAGAAGAATAATTACATTTACATAGCTCATAAAATATAATTATACCCACAATAGCCTATTTTTACATGATATACATTTATACATGTTTATACATTTTTATACAACTTTATACATTATTATACAATATTATACCTTACTATACACAAATGTATAGACTTATATGGGAAAAAGATAATTTTAGTCCTTGTATTATTACACTTAGCATATTTAACCTTAAATTAAACAATATGCTTGGTTTTGGTCCTATCACTAACGGGAGTAACATAAGCAAACATACCGTTTGTTGATACAGACACTTTTGGATATTTCTCATATTTCAATGCAAAACTTCAAGAAAAAACCTTTACCATTACAAAAAAAATATTTTTCCTCCATAATCCATTTGTTGAAGAGGTAGCCCATACAAAGAGAGGAGATTTTGCCATAGCCCATGAAATTTTGTTCTAAGAGTAAACTACAATTCACGTCATTATGTAGGTATTCTTCGAGTTGATTAAACTTAATCTTGAACATCTTTGAAGGAAATAAATAGGGGCTTGAGAACTATCATGCTCTTACCAAGGTTTATTTCAACAACTATAACCCAAACTTCCTTTCAACAAAAAGATTTGGGTCAAAACTAAAAATTGAACTTTGCAGCTCTTTGAAGTACAAATGCAGCTTGCAAACATGCCACTTGAAATTCACAATTTGTTGCCTTTTTCTCCGTGCAAAATTCCCCGATCGTGCATCATTTTGAGTTGAAAACCAACTCACAGGGAGCTCAAATTACCCCCCCCCCCCCCCCCCCCCCCCCCAAAAAAAAAAAAAAAAGCAAAATCAATTTACAGAAGAAAAAGCGAAAATAGAGGGGCATCAAAACATACATGCAAGAAATAGAAATAGGACATCAAATCGAAGCCGTTAATCCAAGAGCGAAAAGGGATGGAAGAACCACAAGAATCCTAGCAAAATTGGGGAAATTTGAACCGAGAACTCAAAAATTGAAGCAAAATAAACTCGCGTTATGAACTCTGACATTAATTTTGTACTGAGATCGTAAATAAGGAAGAGAAGATTTGATCCATTTCAGCTTGAAGAGCTTTACTTTAGAGTAAGAAGCACTTGAAGAGAGAGAGAAGAGTAAAATTATTGTCTTGAATGTGACTTTATTACAAATGCAAATACACTTGTAAAGAATTTCAAAAGTGCTCTTGTTATCAGCAAACAGTCTGTTTGCTTATGTTAGTTCAGTTAGTGATAGAACTAAAACTAAGCATATTATTTAATTCAAGGTTAAATATGCTAAGTGTAATAACACAAGAACTAAAATGGGAATTACCCAATAACACAAGGACTAGAATTATCATTTTCTCAACATATATAATAGTGTATAAGATGTATTTGTAGGCACTTTTACATTGTTATACATCTTATACATAATTATACATGTTTCAATAATTTGGTGTAATAATTTTATAAAATATAATAATTATATCTCAATATCCATATAACGTAAATTTTCCTTTTATATTATTTCTATCTGAATTAGGGCTTTGATATTTGTGATAGATCAAATTGATTATTTAATGAATCCCTAAATAGTTTGACAAGTAGTAATATAATAGAAATCTAAAAAAAAATGGAGCCCCTACTTTAGAAAAAAGAAAAGGAGAGGTGAGCATTGGGGTATTGGTTTGTAAAGAAATTTTGGAGGAGTAAAAATAAGAGTGCGGAACATCAGCAAGGAAGTGGTTCAATTGGTTAGATGAGACATCTCTACTTTCTATCAATAGTTTGAGGTTCAATTCACACCAAAAAATAAAGAACTAATTATTGAATGTACAGTATAAATTGGCAGCTTGGGTTCTAATTGATTTCAATAAATTGGCAGCGAAATTGAAATATGGGCCTAAAATGCCCTCCATCCACCTATTGGACCACAAATGCCCTCCACATTCACCTATTGGCTTCACTTTGCCCTTTTTTTTAACGGATTTAGCTTGCCCGCCTTCATTAATGACGTGGTCAATTTCCATTGGCCACTTTATAATTTAATTACAATAATTAATCCGCCCCCTTTTAACCCAAACCCAGACCCACTTCACCAAATAACCCGACCGCTCCACCAAATAATCCGCCCCCTTTTAACATATAAAACCCTACACTTAATAATTTACATTCTTCTTCTCCATTAGTAAATTCCTCTTTCTTCTCCATAGAAAATTTCTCCAAAACTCGATTCTTCTTTCTTGATAATGTCGATATCTTCTTCTATTTCTTCTCCTCAACAATTTTAGCCCCGCACATGTAAGTGTGGATTGATTGCAAGATATTTTACTGCTATGACCCTTGAAAATGGTGACCGTCGATTCTACAAATGTCATCATTCTGGGTCAAACTCTTGTGGATATTGGGATTGGTTTGATGAAAAACTTCCACCTCATGTGTTAATGATGATTCATAATTAAAAAGTTGAATTGGATTCAATTAGGAAGGAAAGAGATCATTTGAAGAAGATTGTGGAGGGTACGGCTGTTACTAATGAAAGTTTAGATTGGGAGAAAGGTTCTACTTCATCTTAGGAAAAAGTGCCAAACTTGGAGTTTAAGAATAGTAACAGAAGTGCAAATTTGAAGAAAGTGGACACCATGAATGATAAAGTTTCGAATTTGGAGTTGAAAGTGCATCAATTGATAACCTTGCTTGTAGTTTCTATTGTTGGATTTGTAGCTGCCAAGATGATGTAGTCTTGGAGTTTGTAAGTTGGAGTTTAGTATTATTAGTTGATTAGTATTATTAGTTGATTAGTATTATTAGTTGATTAAATTAGTTTTGTAACTTGATGTTGTTGTCAAAGGAAAGAAATCTGTAAATTTTAAGGTTGAGTTTTGAAATTTGCAGGTTGGTTGTAATGAAAAAATATGCTGATTTCTGTTGCCTAGTAATGAAAAAATATGCAGATTTCTCATCTTTTTTTTGGTATCTTGTTATAGAATGATGCATACTAAAAATGAAATCCTCTTCCTCTGCATAGCTGTAAACTTCTGTCATCTCCTATCCATTTTAACGAGTTTCTTGGTACTGAAGGCTGAATTAATAATGCTTGTGCTTGATGATGAAAAGGCTCATGAAAGAGGGATTATTTATACAAGAGGTTGTTGATAAGTTTGTTATGTGCTGATGTATGTTGGCCATGTTGATAAGAAAGTAAACAAAAGATATATGTTTCAATCACTTCAACCCTACAACTTACAAGACACAGTAATGTAAATAATGGCATTATCATATATATTTCAATCCACAAAATATCAATTAACTTACAATCACATGATAATAATGCCATTGACATACATGGCCAGTCACAAATAAATAAGCACCCAAATCTGTTAAAGTGAATCAATAAGTCAAGTTCAAGACTGATTCACAACAAAAAAGACAAAACAAGTAACTTCACTTTGCCATTACATAACAAAGAAATACTTAAACAACTAACTTCAGTCCCTAATATTTGCCCCCTTTTGCCTTCAGTTTACCAATCTTTTTCTCCTTTGCTATTGCCAATTGACTTGAGGTCACACAAGATTTGCCTTTCTAAGTTAGCTTCCTTGGTGAGTATGGCAGATTAGTAGGCTTACTAAAACCACTCTCATCACCCTTGAAGCTAATCTTCCTTTTACCAGTTGGTTGTTGCTGCAATTTCTTCATTTGAAGCCTAGTCTTAGCTTCAAAAATAGCCTTAGGCCTAATCAAGGGATGTTCATCTTCACTTTTAGGCTCATCTTCAGTTTCATCTTCACCAACAAGTGCTCTTAAAGGTGCAGCAGCTTTGTCCTTTGCTTTTCTCAATGAAGTAGTAGCACTGTTTTTTGCAGACCTTTGTGAAGTAGTAGCTTTGTCCTTTGCTTTTCTCTTATTATTTGAAGGACCATCAACTTCATCAATTGGTTGGCTTATCTATTGATTAGAAGATTCAACAAAACCAGGAGTTGGCATAAAGACAGATTCTTCACTAGGTTGAGGTGCTGACACTGGCACATCTTGGGGAACTTGTGCTCTTCATTCAAGCTAAAAAAATTGAAAATTGATTAGAAAGTTAAATAAACAACAATGTAAATAATAACTAACTAAAGAATAGTGAATTTACCAGAGGACATCTTCTTATATTGTGACCTATTACACTGCAGTGGCCACAAGTCATTGTCAACCTCTTTCTACTTTTTGACCACAGTCCCTCCCTCTTCCTAGCCTCATCCTTTTCCCTTTACTCTCTTAACCTTTGGTCTACCAACTATTTTAAGTATTACTGGTGGCTCCATAGCATGTGAGGGATCAACTATTCAAAATCTCTCACCCCTAACTGGTTGAATTTTATGTTGGTACACCAACATGTAAACCTTTTTTGAGTACCACCAATGCATCTCATCTAGTGGTTCTTTTTTATCATGCTCTAGAGCCTTAATGGCACGAGAACATGGTATTCCAGTCAAATCCCATGTTCTACATATGCATCTCTTCCTAACAAGACTCACAACATGCCTATCAAGACCCTCAACCACCTCATACCTTAGGTCTCCATTAGATTCAACATGACAACCATGTGCAATGATTTTGAAATCATTATACAAGTCCATGGCATATGGACTAAAATTTTGTGTCCACTTTGTACCCTCTTCTTCAATATCTTTCAACCTATTCATAATGATAACGGAAATACAACAAACAAGAAGAAACAAAGGAAAAGATATGAGAATTAATAACTAGGAATTAAAATTATGGGCAACAAGGGGCTAAAACCCTCACCTCCCAATTAATTCCAACAACTAGATACTAATTCAACTCAACTAATCAAGGAAACCTAAATGAAATCCACAAGTGGGAGACCTTCGATTAATTAAGTAAAGAAGTTAAACTAACAATCAAGAGAGTCATCCTAATCACTCACTAATTCCTTAAGGGAATTACACTAAGTCTTACACTAGCAACTACAAGTTTAGAGTATCAATCTTCAATATGTAAAAACTAGTCTTCCAAAATGAAGAAAAGCTACTACTTATACTAGGGAATAAGAAGACACTAGCTATTACAGTTTTGCCCTTAATGAAGTAAGGGCCTTGTTTGGTTGCCTTCTTTTGGGAATTCTTGAATTCCTCCTTCCACCTCACTTTAATGGACCACCCACATATTGTATGCTTTCCTTTTTATGAACATCGTACGTGTCATCTATACCATCCATGCTCGTGTCAACCATGCTATCCATGCTAGTATCATTTAACCTATACAAAATATTAACATTGACATAAACAAATGGACAATGAGATATTGTCTAAAGTGAGATATATTAATATGGACAGTTCTGAAATATTACCTTGATTCTAATATCTTCCAACATCTTGATTATTGGTTTTGACCTTGCTTCAAGAATCCATTTGTTAAATGATTCAGTAAAATTATTTTCACATGTGAAGTTCTTGCAGGTGTGTTAAAATAGGCCATGCACCAGTGTTCTGGAGGGTACCATAATATATCTTTGGCAGTTTGTTTAGAAACAGAACCCATAGTCTTTAATTTATCTTCAAATTCTTCTTCATAAGTACTCCAAGCAGACCGCCATAATAGCTTCTTCATCTCAAGACTTCTCCAAGTCTTGGCCTAATTTGCTTCTATGTGCCTTACACACTATCTGTGGTATGCTTTTGGAAGCAAATGATTAACAACATCAATTAGTCCCTGAAACAATAAACAACACAACAAGTTAAAGCAGTTCAAGTGTATACATAAGAAAAATCAGAAAGAAATATGATAAATAATTACCTTTTGCATATCAATCGCCCAAGGCAAAGGCCTACATGTATTCCATCACGATATTCAAGCCTATCACTATGGTCATATTATGGCTTCTTTATAGCTAACACTATCTAAGACTTCTCCTCTTCCCTAGCATATCTGGAAGCTGCAGCTTCAAGAACTTCTACAACAAGACATACCAAAATTCCTCATCTATCTATTACATAGGAATAATCCTTACCTCGTATTTTTCCCATACTTACAATCTAAGGTAGAACCAATACATCAAGGATAGAATCCAATACTTCCTATCTAAGAAACTACTTAGCTCCCTCAACTAACACCTATGACAACATAAGCCAAGATCACTGAAGGAATAGAGTGGGAGCACGAGCATCATGCATGAAGGAATAATGATATGTCTTGACTTATACTTAGCATGATCTAGCCACTCAAGGTGAAGTCTGAGAAGTCAAGGACAAAGGCTTGAGTGTCTCACATACTGGACATATGAAGTATAGGTAGAGTAAGGAAATCTTAAGCACAGACTGTTTAAGAAAATCTGGTCTGAGCATACCAATGATGTAGCATGGTTTCATTAGCCATTAAGGCATATCTGGAGGACTGAACTGAGTACATAGAACTTAGCATACTATAAAACATGAGTTTACATATATAATGAGTCTCATGGCATAAAGCTGGGATTCATAGAATCATAGAGTAAAACTAGAATCGCTGTCTGGAGCAAATTTCTATTTGTTCTAGGAGATGAGCATAAACGTGAATCTGTATGAAGTGCATGAACTTGTTCATGAGTATGGCATAAATACATCTGAGTATAATGTCATTTTAACTGAAGTTCTAGGAAATCTACTAGAATAAGACTTGGTCAATATCCCATCATAGCCCTTTATAAAATTCTATACTAGTTGAGTCGCAAGACTCGGCTTGGTTCTTTATTCTATCATCTCCTCCTTAGATCAAACGTCACCCCTTTAAGTCTGTGGATCTCTCTCCTAAACTAGTCTATAATAACTAACTCTTGTAAGGTTTGGGCATCTCTGATTTCCGGACGCTAAATTCTCCCTGATAGGCTATAACTGAAGATGCTAAACCATTGCTAGTTCTCCTTCTGAGGCATATCTTAGCTCCCTCTTTACCCTTAGGGCTATTACTAGAGGTTATATAACTACTTCTTCAAATACTTAGTAATCTTAACTTTGCTTATTCATCTCCTAACACCACATCTCTAAGTTCACATCCACCTAAATTGACTGAATTAAAACCACGCCAAGGTACTCAACATCATCTATTTATAATCTTCTGAATATCATGCAACAACATACTACTCTGGGTACACCTCTACCTTTCTAATGCTTAAGTCTTTCTTCTTTATCTCATGACTTAGTCACAATTTACCAATCCGTCTAGGGGTCATATATACATCTTACCTACACCACCATACTCATTGAAAATTAATCAACTTATTCTCTACATACATTATGTCAAGCATACTAGGTCAATTCTATAAAACTAGCATCACCATCCTCATCTTATAGCTACTATACTTCTGAATTCGTACATCTAGTTCTGGGGTCATCCTGCTATTTATGGCCCATAACCTCTCAATTCACACTAATGGTTGACTAACAATACTACCCAAGAGCTTATGGAACCATACTTTTTGGCTGAGGTGGCATTCATATGTATGTTTTTGGAAGAGGGTCTGAGAGCACATTCAACTGTAGGCTCAACTGCACGAGTGGAAAATGGTACGCATCGTTGGATTGGTAGACTTTAATGCACTAGTGGGCTCCTCTGAAGCCCTTGTATAGTCTTTTAACCTTTCTGATGACTCTATCTAAGAGCATCTCACTGATAGGAATCTGAACATAACTGTTTCCGCCACCTCAAAGATGAGGCATGATTAGAGGAATTGGAGAAACATATGAATCTGTATACGCTTCATAAGGAACAGTTCAACTGCACAATTTGGAGTATGAAAGAAGGGAAACATTTCCTAAATGCCCTGTAGCCTTCTGATTATAAGTGTGGTGTACAACACACCCATAAGCAAGACTTTACTAGACACGACTTGATAGACACCCTAGGAAACTTGAACTCTGTGCTCTGATACTAATTTTGTCATACCCCGAGCCTACACCCTAAATGTAACATGGGACCTGAGACCACAAGTGATCCCAAGATAACCCTTTTTGCTGGCCTGGTTCATGAGAAACTAAATATAAATAGATAAACTAAAGAATATTATGCGGAAGCTGAAACATATGAGCTCTTAAAGAATACTATAATAAACTGAAGTTTTATAAACTGAAATACAACTCTTTTGAAAAACTGATACAACTAACTGAGTGACTGTCTATGAAGTCTCTACTAACACTGACTATGGTAGCCGTGACATGACCCCCAACTATCTTTCGTCAATGTATAACAACTGAAATAACTTTTATAACTACTAACTGACTGGAGTTCCTAGAAAAGGAGAACTCGTTCCTTGCTTAATGGAAGTTGTGATCTGCCTGAGCATGATTGTGGGAGCTAGCACTAAAACCTGTATCATCAAAAGGATGCATCACAAAAAGGTATGCGATCAATACTTTGAGTATACTGAGCATGTGAGATAATGCACTAACTTAGAAAACATGAGAAAAAATGTATATACTAGAACATAACTGAAAGCTGGACTAAGTATGGATATCTGAGAATGCATAAGTCAATGCTGTAAAATATAGGCTCTTTTACTGAAGAGTATAAAATATTTCTGGGTTATAAACTGTGAGACACATAGACTATAAACCAACTAAGCATTCTAAAAATACTGATGAGCTATTTAAAAACTATAAGTTGAATCTGTAGTACTCAGGCCCAAACATAATATGCACAAAATCTGAAATGTAAGGATATTCTAAAAATGTAATTTAAAAGCTGTAAAACTGAACTGAGGGACTAGTACGCAACTACTGAGTGTAATTCTGTGGGAGAGTCTATTAACCAACATAAACTACGTGAGCTAAACGTGGAGTTCGATGTATATGCCCCATCGAGAGGACCTAATATACCTTGCCAGGGTATAAAGACATGGCTGATGTGATCACTAGCTTGGAAGCCTAACTGAGGGGCTAAATAACATATGGTGACACGTAGTTTTAAGAATTTAGGTACTCTAAATCTTAATCCAACTCGGTGCTAAGTACTACTTCTAAACTGAATGCTGATAGCTCATTTAAAAACTGAAGTTCTGGAATGCTACATCAGAACCTAATTAATCTAGATGATTTCTGAAAAGACTGTATAACTAAAAACTATTCATAAAGCATGTAGACATATCTAGATATCATACTAATCACTGAGTTCATAATCATTGATGGCATATCTTGATACCATACAAATCATAAGATCTACTAAGTTCATCATCATTGATGGCATATGTTAAAAGTCCATATTAAAAATATATTCTTGTAAAACATACTGAAGGTAAACTAAAACCTGCTAAATCATGCAAAGTTCTTTCTTACTAAAATAACTGGATTGAAAATCATGCATACTTATGTAGACTGAATGCTGACAATCTGAGCTCTGAAGGAGAAGTTAACTCATGAGAAGTTACGAAGAAAACCTGTAGACTAAAAACTGACTAATTTCATGCTTGAAATGTAATTTAGGTCAAATTCTGAAGAAAACCCATTCTCATAAAAATACTACAATTTTAGGCTAATATCTCAATTTTTTAAAGTTCTTGTAAAGGCTCATGCAAGTCACTAAAAACATGGTGCAAATCTTCTAAAATAAGATATAAATCATGTAGGAATCATAAGGACTGAATTCTGTAAAATTTAGCATGATTGAGTAAGAACCCTAGTTTCACAACTTGTAAAATCATATGAAAATCAGAAATATTGGGCATAAGGGCGAACTAAACCCTTGTTGAATATCCACATACCTGGTAAAAGATGATTCTTGAATTAATGAAGGACTTCTGAAGCTTTGGAGGAGGAAGCCCTAGGTTGAACTTCGAGAAGAACGCTCTTTTTCTTCTTGAAATGACTTGAGAGAAAACTAACTTGTTTAAAGAAAATTTCTTAAAAAATGAAGGGAAAATACCCCAAGGATCCTATTTATAGGTAATACAAATTAAATCAGGATTGGTCTAGGAAAAGAAAATGCGTCAAAAAAATGGACGCCAAAACGGTTCGTTTTGGCTACAAACAGACCATTTTCTTAAGTATTTTAACTCCTTGACTTTTTTGAGTTTCTGGTCCTTGAAGCGGTTGGGAAAACAAACCGTTTTCTCTTCCATTTTAACACCCAAAATTCGATGATCTTCTGGTCAGACATATGTCTTCTTGGTAAACTGATCGTAACTTTTTACTTCAGACTCGGATTAATGTGGGCCAGTGGCATCGGAAAGAAGACTCGAGGACCTTTAATTTGGTGGGTAATAGGCCACCTAACTCTTTATATTCTAGAAGTTATGATTATTTGAAGTTGACCCTTGAAAATCTTTTACTAAAACTCAATCGGTAAGGAAGCTTTCAACTCAACTTTGAGCTAGAGGTTCTTTATGAACCTAATTCATATATAATATACTTTTCACACATAAGTATTGATCTCAACACCTATTTACCATTTGAAATTATCTGGTTTGGATCTAACAACATATGAAAATGGTCTGGATCTTAGCTTAGAATTTTTTGGGTATTAAGGCACCGAATGCTTTGTTAAGGATATGGATCTGAGAACCCGGCCTAAATATTTTTGTAGATACATTGATATTGGGCGGATACCTCGCCGGTGTGGTATATGGATAACCTTGGGTCCCCTGCAGGTCATATCTAGTGGGCAGCCACAAGACCCATAACATGTGTGTACAAATTTTACCTTGTTTTATATTGTGATATTGCTTCTATAAATTATGAACTTGATTTAGTTGATTCTAAATTGACTTGTAGACTATTTGTTGATTGTTTATATGCTAAGTGTTGGATTCTTATTTCTGGTTATATGTTTTACTGCTTTCATGTTATACTGCTGGGTAGACCTATGATACCTATTAATACATATTGTGTTATTACCCTATGATATTCTTTTGTTGAGTGCATACCATGTTCCAGAGGCTGAGACGCGACCTCGGCTAGAGTAGAGTGTCCGACTACAGATTCAAGGGTGAGCATTATCTTCCAGGCTGCCATAGATCTTCCACAAGTTATTTTTTTCTTCGGACAATGGAACTCTTTATCCTTATTGATTTTAGTGATGTTAGATTCTTAGACTATGTTGGCTTAGTAGTTCTGGACGATGACTTTCAATTTCTGGGGATACGCTAGTTGAATATTTTCTGCACATTCTTTTATTACATTATTAGTATTGATTTATTTATAGTTTAAGTGGATTGTTTGTCTATCTTTCTGCTTAATTGGTTGAGTGTAGAATTGGTTTTGGATTATTTGGTTCTCCCACTAGAGGGTTAGTATGGGTACCAATCATGACCCCATCAAGGTCGTGACATAGTTGATATCAGAGCCCTAGATTCATTGATCTTGTCGTACCAGAACAAGTCTAGTAGAGTCTTGTGAAACAGTATGGAGACGTCTGTACTTCTCTACAAGAAGCTATAGAACTTTAGAAAACGTCAAGTTCTTTCATTCAACGTGCTATAACTTGATTCCAATTGGTATTTAGAGATCTAAATTGGTATCTAACCCTTTCACTCTTGTTCTGGCAGATAGTGAGGACATGTTCATCTGAAGCTAGAGTAGCAGCACTTAAGCCAGTTATCGAGGCTGCAATTTGTGGTAGGGATGACACTCAGTCCAATCGGGGTGGTGGTAGAGGAGGTAATCAGCCCAATAGAGGTGGTGTGCAGATGGGAGACAAGAATCACTTTTATGCTTTATCGAGTAGACCAGAGGCAGAGGCTTCAGATGCGGTGATCATAGATACAATTCTTATCTGTGATCGTATGACTTCATTTTTGTTTGACCCTGGGACTATCTTTTCTTATGTGTCTACTGGTTTTGGTTGAGAGTTTTGATATGCTTTGTGAATCCCTTAACCTTTCTGTTATTGTATCTACTCCGGTAGGGAATTCTGTGGTGGTGGATAGTCTTTCAGGATTGTCTTGTCATATTCGTAGGGGGAGAGACCTTAGCTGACTTAATTATTCTTGACATAGTGGATTTTGATGTGATCTTTGGAATGAGTTGCTGTCTCCATATCATGTTATTTTGGACTTTCATGTTAAGACAGTGGTTATGGATATGCCTGGGTTGGATAGGTTAGAGCTAGAAGGTAAGTATAGTTTGACACTATTGAAATTCGTCTCTTTCTTTGTGCTCAGAGTCTTAGGGGGAGGGGATGTTTGGACTTCCTAGATAATCTTTAGGATACCAATAGGAGGTCCCATATATTGAGTAAATTCTGATAGTGTGTGAGTTCTAGGAGGTGTTTCCTACAGATTTACCTGGCATGCCACCTGATCGGGATATTGATTGCAGCATTGACTTAGATATGAACACTCGTCCTATATCCATTCCTACCTATAGGATGACACCAGCTGAATTGAGAGATCTTAAGGCACAGTTGCAAGAGCTATTGAGCAAGGGTTTTATCCGTCTGAATGCCTCCCCATGGGGTACTCTAGTACTCTTTGTTAAGAAGAAGGATGGCAGTTTACGCATGTGTATAAACTATAGATAGCTAAACAAGGTTACTATCCATAACCAGTACCCTCTCCCTCGCATCGATGACTTGTTCAATTAGTTACAAGGGGCTTCGGTATTATCTAAGATTGACTTAAGGTCTGGTTACCATCAACTAAAAATCTAGCCTTCAGATATTTCTAAGACTACATTCCAGAGCCGTTATGGGCACTATGAGTTTCTGATAATATCATTCGGGCTGACCAATGCCCTAGATTCCTTCATGGGCTTGGTGAATGAAGTATTCAAACCCTATCTTGACTCTTTCATCATAGTTTTCATTGATGATATCCTGGTATACTCTAAGGATGATAAGGAGCATGGGGATCATCTTAGAATTGTGTTGGGACTACTAAAAGAGAAGGAATTGTATGCAAAGTTTTTGAAGTGCAAATTCTAGTTATCTTCCATGTACTTTTTAGGCCATGTAGTTACAAAGGATGGGGTCATGGTAGACCCATACAAAATAGAAGAAGTTAAGAATTGGGCTAGACCCACTTCAGTGATAGAAGTTCAAAGTTTTATAGGGTTGGCTAGCTACTATCGCTGGTTCATCAAAGATTTTGCATCCATTGCTACTCACCTGACTCACTTGACTCAGAAGGATGTGCGATTTTCTTGGTCAGAAGAATATGAGGAGAGCTTCTAAAAGTCAAGACTTTGTTGACCACAACTCCTATCCTAGCCTTATCGGTTAAAGGTAAAGACTTTATTGTTTATTGTAATGCCTCACGATCTGCTTTAGGTGCTGTGTTGATGTAGGAATGGAATGTCATTGATTATGCTTCGAGAAAATTCAAGGTGCATGAGAAGAACTACCCTACTCATGACTTGGAGTAGTCTGTAGTAGTATTCACCCTCAAGATTTGGAGGTACTATTTGTACGAAGTCCATTGTGAAGTGTTCACAGTCCACTGTAGCTTGCAACATGTCTCCACCCATAAAGACTTGCACTTGAGACAGCGGAGGTGGATGGAACTACTTAAGGATTATGACATAACCAACTTATATCATCTAGGTACGGCTAACGTGGTGGCTGATGCACTAAGCAGGAAGACTGAAATTATGGGTAGCTTGGTTTACCTAATCATCGCTAGGCGACCGCTGGCCAGGGATATTCATGCTTTGAATAACAACTTCATGAGGTTGGAAGTTTCCAAGAGGAGTAGCTTACTAGCATGTGTAGAGGCAAGGTCCTCTTTCCTCGAGCAAATCAAAGGTAAGCAGTTTGATGATGTGAAGTTGAGAAGAATTCGTGACAAGGTGTTGCGAGGTGAGGCCAAGGAGGCCATCATAGATGAGGAAGATGTAACACCTCGGGTGTTTAACAATGTCCTTCATCCAATATCAAAGGCTTACGAGCCTAAATTTGAGGATTTTATTAACATTGCGCATGATTTTGAAATATTTTATTTAAAGTGGAATTTGAAAAATATATTTTATTGACTTCTTAAAATATCATAAATAATTATGAATTTTTTTTAATTATGATATATTTGTGTATGTATTTTATCATGAACCTATGCACTACTCGAGTACGTGACATGGAGCCCACCTAATAGTTAATAGATAAGAAGAGGTGGGGTGTTTGACACACCACACCCAGGTGGAATTAAAGGAAGGTGGGCAACAACTATTGCTCTTAATTATTTCCAGCAATTTCACTTCTCACATAAACATTTGTAGTCTATTTAATGACATAGATAATAGCCTTATTTTATGTCGGGCAAAATTCTTATAAGATTTTATTGAATTTATTTGAAACTAGTATATCACGAATTGTTATAGACTCCAGCAGCCCTTCCTTGATTTTATCTCAATTTAATTACAATAATATAGCCACTGCATATGTATCCGTACGTATATGGTTACACTGAGAATTTTGTGGGAAAATAGTAATAACATTTGGCATAGTTTTCTCGTGTGGATCATTGGTTAGAGGTTTGTAGTGATTTTGAGGTTGCCTTTGCTGCAAGACTTAGCGTGGTGGTGCGAAAAGTTTCACATAACTCCATGAGCGAGGACGAGGTATGTAAAGACTTCTTCTTTCTTTTCTTGGCATGATTCCTTGATATTAGAGGTTTCAAATTTATCGTGCTTTGGAGGAGCTATTCATAGAACTTTTGATTTGGTATATTTTTGAATACTTCTTGTTGCGTTGTTTCTCGTTATGAACTCGTATTTAATAGTATCAATTTCGGGCCAAGTCAGAAGTAGTAACTACATATATAACCTTATCGAGGGGCTGACTTTGGATGATCATATCTCCCAATCTATAAGGATTTAAAGGACATAATTTATATCAAATTAAAGATCTTTGAGTCTAGTTTCTAGAATATCAAACTGTTAGTCCATACGACATTTGAGTAGAAAGTTATGATTATTTACCATTGACTGTTTGGCAGAATTGACAGGAACTTATCATAAAATTATGTTTTGACATAGTTTTGGTGTGGTAGCGGTGGTGGGTCCTTCTAACAGCTTATTTATCTTGGTATTTTGAATCTTTTATCGAGTTAATCTCTCTTCCATGACCCACCTTTGTAATTTCACGTCCCAAAATCATTTTATAGATTTTTAAGCCACAAAGCTACATTTTAGATACTGTGGCTCTGAGCAGCCCTTTTTCCTTATTAAGTTGAGTTATTATTATTGTATATTATTGGTTTTAAGGTGAATGAGGAACCGGTGGGTTTGTGCACCTTTTTTTAGAGTCGTGTTCGATGGTTGTCAGATTGAATGACATGAAGTACACCTCGTTATATTGTCTCGGGAGCTCGCCACTCTTGTGAGCTATTAATAGCTCCTTGTTGTTATTATTAGCTATTGGTCTAGTAGGAATTTTTATGTCGATTATTGAGTTAAAGTGGGTTGGTATTAATGATGATCTTAACGCCTTACCTATTAGTTGTGGCTCATTTCTGCAACCTTGTTGATTCTCGCAATTATCGCATAATGACCAGTTGATCAAGATTTATAGTAACACCTTTGAGACTTTAGTAGAAAGGTTTGTTAAGGCCACCCTTCTTCTTGGCATGTTCCTTTATAGTCCATAGTGTGTTAAGGCTAGCTAACTATCAATGAATGACTTGTAGCCATAGCTCTCCAAGTTAGCCATTTGAGTAAATTACTACAGCCTTGCTAGATGTCTTCTCCTTCGTTAGCGATCAAGCTATAGACATGACTTAACTTGCTTATAGGTCGCATATAGTATGTGCCTGCTTGTGTTTCTTTGGGCTATGTTACCTGTCAGTTTGCCTCCTATGAAATGGTATTGGCTACTACAGATTGTAGGCTCTATGACTACTATATTATAGATGGGCTATTTATAACCATAGTGGTTGATTGTGTTGTCTGCAAGAGTAAATAAATTTACCCCTTGTCGGAACTCTTACTCTATAGATAGCGACCTCATCCTAGACATGACTTAGATTACTTGTATGGTAGCTTGTAGTTTATCTTGTGGCTTTACTATTTACCTGTGGGGATACGTGTGGTTGCCTTTGGAGATATGTGCATTGGTGTGATTACCTTGTACGATATCTAAGGTTTTGTATGTGTGTGACCTTAGGAGAATGGATTTGTGTAAGTTAAAAACTCTTAGCATATAATTTCTTGGGTCTAGTTGAGAATGACGATTGAGCCATAGATGAGGCTCAGAACTTAAGAAATGTGATTGATTATAATTGTTATAAACTTCGAGTCTAGCATGCCATCATAGATTTATTCATAGAAATTGTGGATTGGTGTTATCTAACTAAAAGTCAACGAGAAAAGTGTGTTATGACTTACTCCCTCCTTTCGCAAGTTTTCTTAAAGATTAATGAACAATAAAGCTAGTTGTTGCGGGCCGAATCACTCTTAGCCTTATTTGATTTTGTTGGCTGCTTGACTTGATATAGCCATCCCTCATGAGGATTTGTATTTTATTGATAGCGGCCCCAAGCTTAGTTATGACTTAGAGATTATTCGTATAAGTCGCTTATTACTATATTGCTTTTCTTTGGACCATTCAATGGTTTGTTGTTTCCCTTGGGGCTATAATAGTTAGCTGTAGCGATATAATTAGTGCCTTAGGGGCTATATGCATGTTTCCTAAGGTTCTATTAAGATGATTTGAAATCTATGGCCTATTCTAACTGCCTACGGGGCTATAGTAAAGCCTATAGGCTATTTTGATTGCCTAAGGGTCTATAATGAAGCCTGTTCACTCACAAGCTATTATGTTTGCCTAAAAGGGATATATTATGGCTTACGTGCGAAAGAGTTGCCTTTGGGGCTAATATGAAGCCAATGGGCTACGAGGTTATATTGAGGCATGTTCACTTATGGGCTACTTAATTGCCTTAAAGGGATACATGTTGATTCCTACAAGGTTATGTTAATGCCTAAGAGGGCTATGAGATGCCTACAGGGCTATGTTGATGCCTAAGAGGGCTATAAGATGCCTAGGGGGCTATCATGATATACAAAGTGCCTAATAGGGTATTGGGACATAACGATTGCCTTTGGGGATATGTGTAGAATGCCTCAGGGGCTATTGAGATGTAATGACTACCTACGGGGCTAGGGGACTACCGATAGGGGTATATATACTGAATTGACACTTTTTAGGCTTATGAGGGCTCGAGTAGGTGGTCTTGTTTGCTGTTTGTACCTTCCGTGCTTATGGGGGCCAGTTAGGTTATTGTTGATTAGTATTGTATGATTTGAGTCAGGAGTAGTTAGGATGTATTATGATGATTATAGATCTTCTTCCTCGAGTACTTCATTATTTGATGATATTAGTTAGCTCAATTCGAGAACTAGGCTGCTCACTTAGTTATTGTTTATAAAGTTTAAGGCAAGGACAAGTATGTATGTTCTGACTAACCTATGACTCCCTACTTGAGTATTTACCATACTTATGATATCAATCTCAGCTAATTATAGATTCAGGAGTAGGTAAGTACGCTCGGGTTATCTTTTGACTCCTTATTTGATTACTTACAACACTTATAATATTAGTTTCAGTCATTATTTACTTTACATACTTGCTATATTATTTTGTATTGACGTCCAGAGCTTGGGGGTGCTGCATTCATTTCTGTAGGTCCCGAGCAATGATCATATAGACTTGATGAGTAGCACAGTTGAGTTTTTAGCGGATTGGTGGACTCCTTTTCTTTCAGGGGCTGCCAGAGTCTCAAATGATTGCTTGTTTTACTGTTTATAGATTTTGGGTAGGTTGAGGCTCTGTCCCGCCGAGTATTGTATTCATAGAGGCTTGTAGACTAGTTTGTTGGGTTGTATAGTTGCATTGCTGACTAGTGGGCCTTGTTGTTATTGTTGATAGTTCAATAATTTATTGGCCTAGCTTATATCATATATACCTATTTTCAGTTTCTGTACGGAGATCATGGTGGCCTCGATGGCCCAAACAGGACTTACATGCTACATGTTTATCATTTTACATGAAATGTTGGAAATATCTATTTTTCTTGTAGAGCCGTTAACAGGAGCCTTGCCAGCCAAGGGCTTATTTTTAAGCCGAGATATACTTGTTTGTTTTCTTGATTGTGTGGGGCTGCTATGCGCCTTTGGCAAATAGTTTAGCAAGGTCATCTCGAACCTAAGTTTTAGCATCAGATGCCAATTGCACCCCTCAAGTTTGGGGCATGACAAAAGTTGTCCTAAGGATCAAAGGGAGGGTTTGTATGCCCCGTGTTGAGGAGTTGATTCCCATAATTTTAGTAAAATCTCATAGTTCTAATTATTCCATACATCCTGGTGTGACCAAGATGTACCGAGACTTAAAGAAATATTACTGGTGGGGAGAAATAAAGAAAGATATAGTGGATTTTGTGGCTAAGTGCCACATTCGCTAGCAGGTAAAGTATGAGCATCTAAAACCTGGCGGTACACTTCAGAGAATGCCCATTCCTGAGTAGAAGTGGGAATGAATAGCCATGGATTTCATGGTTGGTCTCCCCAAGACTTTGGGGAAGTATGATTTGATTTGGGTCATTGTTTACAGGTTGAAAAAATTTGCACACTTTATCCATGTGCAGGTGACTTATAATGTGGCTAAGTTGGCTAAAGTATATCTTATAGAGATCGTCCAGTTGCATGGAGTGCTCATCTTTATTATTTCTGATAGAGGTGCTCAGTTCACCTCCAATTTCTGGAAGAAGATGCACGAACAGTTGGTGACAAGATTAGACTCGAGTACAACCTTTCGCATTCAGATTGATGGGGTAGTCCAAGCATACAAATCATGGAAAAGAGCATCTACAAATATGAAACAAGTCTGCGAAAACTAAAGTAACTGTCTGGAAGAAAGTAAGACAGAAAATATAAGGAATCTCTAGAATTCAGTACTGCCAAAGAGAAAGCAGCTCACCCTGAATCCTAACAACAACCGCCTCAAATGCAAGTAGCAAGTCAAGTATTCCTAGTATTTGGCTCAATTTCTACACACAAAAAGGTGTAGCAAGTATAAAGTGAGTATGGAAAATATGTGTACTCAACAAGCTTTGATTACTAACTCCTTCTAGAAGTGATAAAATGATGTATGTTAAAAGTCTCCTTTTTTCACAAGTATAATTTTACCACGATATAAGTCACCGTAACATAACAAATAAGACACGTATTTGAAGTGATCCAATATGAAGTTCACTGCAGATGAAGTATAATGCAATGCGATATCTTGGCCAAAAGTAAATTGGTATACACCAACTTTCTCATCAGATAGTCGGGACCCAGGGGGACTCATGAGGTCCATATACCCGTCAGAATTATTTTCAATCAGTACAATAACACCCGCTGAAAACATTTTTCATCGCCATAATAAAAACTTGAATTTCATAAATAATCACAGTACCACTCATTGAAACCATTTTCTATCGATTTTGCATGATTTCACTTGCCAGAACCATTTCCCATCGGCTTAATAAATTTTATAAATAAATCAATAAGCAATATCAACCAATAATTATCATGCAATAATAAGAGTGGTATGAATGAATATGTACAATCAAGTATATAAAATGAGTTTATATATCACAATCACGTTCACATAATTCACGAGTCTCAACAGTTCCACTATATCACAACTTATGAGATTCTATCAATCGATAATAATTTCATTAAATTTTTCCATAGCATGGCACCGATGCCTGTATAAATACTAGTTATCTCATTTATACGGGATCTCCTTATTACTCATTACCCTTAATTCTATTTAATATAATAAAACTAACACTTCAAAAAGAAATTAGAAATTTTTACTTGCCTCAAACGAAAACCAAGTGTCAAGTAACAAACTAGCCCTTACGTAATGCTTCTAAATAGTCAAAATTTGTTCAAACGCATAACAACTAGCACATTAAATTTCAGCCAAAATGGATTGTTATTCCACTCACAAATCAAGAATTCTAACTCTAAGAACCCTAGACCTAAAACCTAAATCTTATCAAAATTGTAGTTGACAATCATATGAGATATCTCGAAAACCTAAAATCAAGGACGAGAACCGTTGCATTACAAAATGATTTTGACAAATGTGTGTGCAAAGTTGATGTTCTTGGGGTTATTTTTTTCTACTGTTAATTGAATAGTACCAAAGTTATGAATGTTGTGATACCAAAAAAAGAAATCCTCTTAAAAGAAAAGTTGTACTTAAGGGGTTGAAAAGAGAACTGGCAGAGGCAACTGCAAAAGTATCAACCCAAGAGAAATTTTCTACCTAAACTCATCATCCCATCATTAATGTCCAATGATTTCTCATCCTAATACTTTTGTCATCATTAGGTCATCATGAAACCATTATTTAATCTACATAAATTGTATACAAAATGATATCATTTATATAACCCCATCTCCCATTATTGTGGCCAAAGATCAATCATCCTCTCCTTATCATTAGTAATGATTTAATTAGTCAGCCAATTCACACCTAATTGATCAAACACGAAAAATATCAAAAATACCACAATGATTTTTAGTGCATGAATTCAATTCACATACACGCCATTACTGATATAGCAGTAACTAATCTACTAATCGAAACTAACCTGAAGTCGTAGATAGAAGCTATGAATTTGAAATAGTGGTGCAATATCATACCCCTCATGTGTTCAACCGCACTCTTCTTAAAGCTTCTGATATTACTCTTTAATGTGGTAAAACTCTTTCCACTTCAATTCATTCTTGTATATAGGTCACATAATATAAAAATAAATAAATAAATTATGAACCTGATCCATTAATCACCAATTAAATTAATTATTTTCAAAAAATAACTCAAAACTTCAAATAGACCCTCGAAATTTATTCGTAACCCCATGAAAATAAATTAAATATGTGAATTAACTAAAAAGCACATTCCGGACCTATTGAAAATATTGGAACACCAAATCAAGATCGTCTTAACCAAAAATTGACCATGATCAATTTAACTTTCTTAAAACTCACGATTTCCACCAATGACCTAAGTCGCTCCTGAACACGTTGAGGTCTGTACTATCCGCCCCCAAAAGTTATAAATCACATATAAAGACTATGAGGAGGATTAAAATGGAAAAATAAGTAAAAATTCACAAAATAACTTGGAGGGTCATTACATCATTCACCACTAAAATAAACATTCATCCTCAAACGTAAAGAGAAGGGAAATACCTGAACTGTTAGAAAGATGAGGATATTTGCTCCGCATATTGGACTCAACATCCCAAGTAGCTTTCTCCATAGGACGATGCCTCCACTGCACATTCATAGATGCTATATCCTTGGATCTCAACTTTATAACTTGCCTATCCAGAATAGCTATAGGCTATCCCTCAAATGCCAAACCATGGTTAGCTG
Organism: Jaltomata sinuosa; assembly: GCA_003996215.1. NCBI lineage: Eukaryota > Viridiplantae > Streptophyta > Magnoliopsida > Solanales > Solanaceae > Jaltomata > Jaltomata sinuosa. The sequence goes on from QJPP01001438.1 coordinate 152,584, forward strand.
CACCGAGTTCCATTGAATTAGATGGGAGCCATTGGTACGATCTTGGTTAGCTTGGAGCATAATTGGAGGGGCTTATATATGAATGGTAGCTTGGAGCCCGGAGGAAGCTATGGAGCAACAAATACATAAGGCCATGGGTGATCAAGATGCCATTTGAGTAATCAAGAAGGGCCCTTGTGGGTTATTTCCAAAATAGTCACTTTTGGGCTATTTTTGTAATAGGCTATTTGTGTAAAGGCAATAACTATAAATAGTTGCCTTAGCCATTTTCATACTTAGATTTTTGATGATTGAATTGTCTTGAATAGACTTGATATTTTAGGTTAGGATATTGATTGGGTTCAATTCCAATTATTAGTTTAGAATGAGTGATTAGGGTGGATTCCTGAATTGCTTGTGTTATCTTCTTTGCTTAATTGATCATCGAGTTATCATCTTGTGGATTCAATTTGGTTTCTCATGCATTTGATTGAGTTTTCTTCTCCCTTGGTTGATTGTTGATTCAATTAGCTTTTCTTTCTTCTATTCTCATCTCAATTTCTTCTAATTCTCATCTTAATTTCTCCACTATCTTTATTTTGTGTTGTTGAATTTCGTGTTTCTGGTATCGATTTTAGTCACTCGATTGAGATCGTTATCATTTGGTATCAGAGCTCGGTTTAGGTTTATTTCCACAAATCTAAGTCTTGAAAATTTGATATCTTCAAAATCCAAAAAAAAAAAAGTCGTCCAAAAAAAAAACGAAATTTTTTCTTGTTTGATTTCTTGTTTTTGACACTAGATTCTTGTTCCCTAGTGTTTTTTGAGTCTAGATTTCAAATTATATTCAATTTAGAGTTGTAGAAGTGAAGTTGCCATTGAAGGACTTTGAAGCTTTGAAAACTTGCAAACTTGAAAAGTGGCCTTTGGATTGGGGAGAAATTGGAGCTTAAAAATTATTGGGGTTTGTTCTCTAAGTCGAGCGAAAGCTAATCCTAAAGTTTGAGCCAATTTCGAGTTGATTTGAAGGTGTTGGTGTTTAGTGTGTGTTCTTGGTGTTCTAGGTGTTTTTGATATTCATCAAGAACATCTTGAAAAAGAAGAAGCCAAAAGGTACATTTGATTTAACTTTTCCAAGTCAAAGTGGTCAAAAATGTTTGTTGGGTCCACAAGTGGAATTTAAAAAAAAAATATTCCAAAGGACCAAATCTGCCCCTTAGAAAAAGTTTTGGGGGCTGAAATGCACACTTGCAAACTTGGACAGAATGCTTCAAATTTTGGGACCCCAAAATTTTTCTAAGTGTTGGAACTCTTAAGACCTCAAAATTTTTCTAAGTGTCCAAACTTCAAATTTCTTCTTCAACACTCATTTTTCTTCTATTTCTCTACGAATTAACAACTAATTAACATCTTTAATTACTTGTTAACTAGTTTTAAAACATCAAATCATCTCTTTGATTCTCCAAATTAAGCAACAACAAGTAGTTTCTCCTACTTTTGTTACTTAATTCTTGAGTCCAAATTCTTTCGTGCTTCTTCTTCCTTCTTTTCTTGTCTTGTTTCGTTGATTAATTTCTTGATTCAAGTCCGTTTAGAGTCTTTCAAGTCGTTCTTCTTTCAAGAGTCACAAGGATCCATTCCTCCACAAGGTTAGATAACCTTGAATTGATTGAGCAAAACTAGTAACACTATCAATTTGGGAAAGAAGCCATAGTAGGTGAGTTGAGAGCTTACATAATGAGTGGCGTGAAGATTTTATTATTAACTTGTTTGCTAGTTTTGTAGGTACAAAAGGAGGTATAAAGAAGGATGTCATCCATAGCCTCGGAATCTTTTGAAGGGTAATCTTATGAAGGCTATGATTGTGATCATGAGTTATATGATTGTGAAAACTTCTACTTCGAAAATGAATGTGAAATGAATGGGGCTTATGGCTCTTATGATGAACATGAAGGAGTAGAAGTATCTTATTGTAAATCCGATAGTGAAGATGAAGAGTATGGGATTCTCATATTACACACCATTGTGATGAAGACGATGTGAGGTACGATGCTTTCTCCCATATTTCTTATGAATCATTTGAGGAAGATTGTGATAGAAGGGGATATTGTGAAGATGAATTACCATCCTTGTCTTGTGCTACTTCCTATCCTAGTCGAGGGGGTATAGATGTGTGGATGCAACCAATTCAAAGACGTTGTGCGAACCATTGGAGAAGAACATCCTCTACTTCTTGGAATGCAAGAACTTATACTTCTTATTCTCCTTATAATGTGACTTGTTCTCCTTATGGTAATGATGTTGGAGGTAGAATTGAAGGATCAATAAGCCATGAAAGTAGAGTGAAATCAAATGAGCCCCTTCCGGTGAGGGATCTTGAATCTTTAAGAATTAAAGAATTAAGGGATGCCATACAAAGAGGAGTTGACAAGGTCATTCGATGGGTTGCCAATCTTAATCCCGAGGAGTTACAAAAGATGTTGAATAAAACTACTCCTCATGAAGATGAACCCACTAAGGAGTTGAACATGGAAGTCAAAACATCCACACCTTGTGCACCAAAGTGGAAGCTTGAAGTGAAGGGATCATCTAACCCTTCACAAGGGATACTTGGCACTTGTCCGAACTCCAATGAAATTGAGAGACAAAAGATTGAGAGGAGTAAGGGTGTGATAAGTGACAACTCTAGAGTGGAAAAAAGAGAGGTTGTGTGGAGTGATGTGAGAGGGTTGTCACAACCTTATACTAACTTTTGTACCCTCTCTTCTTTTTCTAGTTGTCTTAATTCTTGTGCAGGTATTCTTGGAAGCAAACCTATTGTGGAACCTCAAAATATGAAACATCATGAGGTGGTTAAAAGATTTCAAAGAAAGCAATTGTGCTCAAATATTTGTAACCAAGGTGAAGACAATTCTTTCTATGAGCTACAAGGTAACAAAGCTAACTCTTGCACTTTATTGAACTTGGAAGATCATTGTGTGGTTAGTGGACAATTGAGTGTAAGTGATAGCTTGTATATGTGTGAGCTTAAAGAGCCTTTACCTTGTGATGATCTGGATGACACCTTGTTGCATGATGATGATGCCATTGTTGTGAGTGCCCAAACACTAGTTGATCCTATAGATGACTTGATTGATTCTTCTAGTAAGATCGATTTGAGTCCATCTAGTGTTAGCACTTGTGACTTGAGTGAAAATGTATTGTCATGTAATGGGGGTAGTCAAATGCTAATTAGCTATAATGATGGTAATCATGTGTGTGATTTTGTTGAGCTTGATATGCTACCAACTAGTCTTTATTGTGGTATTGACCAACTTGCTTGTAATGATGACCTACTAATTGAGGAGTTGTGTGATATGATAAATGAACCTCAATTTAGTAATGGTAATGATATAGTTGGTCATGTAGTTAGTCATGTAGGATCTTTACTTAGAGGTGATGATTCCTTGAGTGTTGATTCCATTTCTAATTCTTGTCATGAGGATTTTGAGGTGGAGTATGTTTTTAAGGATAATCCCTTGTTTGAGCTTGACATGACTAATGAAGATGAAATGCATAGTGATGTGTTTTGGAATGATGAAAGTGTATCCCCTCTTGAAGGCTACCAAGTGATTGAGAATCCACTATGGTATGATGACACACTTTCCAAAGACGAAACTCTCTTCTTGAAAGATGATCGTACGTCTGTTGGAGGGGTTAGTGGTCAAAAGGAAAGGGGTGTATGTTCTCTAATGACCACTTCATTCTTGTGTGACCCCACTCTTGATGAAGGCCTTAATGCTTGTGGATCAAGGGTGATTCTATATGTGGGCACACCTTGGATGAGGTTCATTTAAGTAACACCTTTCTCTACTACCTCTTTGCATATGATGATGTCCATGTTTGTATGGGATTTGTTTTATATAGAGGTAGGGGTTTCTTGGGTTGGTCCATTTGCCTTTGTGACCAAACTATGTGGTCCTTTTATATCTTTGACCCCGATAAACACTCATGGGTGTTTGAACCAATGGAGACACCACATTTGGTATGGTCTTATGGGGGAATAGGGAAGCAATCGTGTCTTAGGACCTTTGAGGTTTCTTTGTTCCATGATATTTCTCATAGCTGGATCCTTTGTATGTTCTACAATACATTGCTCTTATTTGACACAAAGGATAGTTGGTTGTATTTTAAATGTGTGCCTCCTTGGCAAGTTGGTATGATTGATAACCCGTGTGCTAACCCTCATGCGATGAGGATATGTTTGTTGTTTGTCCTTCTTATGTTTTTGCAAGGTTCGGATTCGAGGACGAATCCTTTGAAGAAGGGGAGGATGATACGATCTTGGTTAGCTTGAAGCATAATTGGAGGGGCTTCTACATATGGATGGTAGCTTGGAGCCCGGAGGAAGCTATGGAGAAACAAATACACAAGGCCATGGGTGATCAAGATTCCATTTGAGCAATCAAGAAGGGCCCTTGTGGGTTATTTCCAAAATAGTCACTTTTGAGCTATTTTTGTAATAGGCTATTTGTGTAAAGGCAATAACTATAAATAGTTGTCTTAGCCATTTTCATACTCAGATTTTTGATGATTGAAATGTCTTGAATAGACTTGATATTTTAGGTTAGGATATTGATTGGGTTCAATTCTAATTATTAGTTTAGAATGAGTGATTAGGGTGGATTCCCGAATTGCTTGTGTTATCTTCTTTGCTTAATTGATCATCGAGTTATCATCTTGTGGATTCAATTTGGTTTCTCATGCATTTGATTGAGTTCTCTTCTCCTTGGTTGATTGTTGATTCAATTAGCTTTTCTTTCTTCTATTCTCATCTCAATTTCTTCTAATTCTCATCTTAATTTCTCCACTATCTTTATTTTGTGTTGTTGAATTTCGTATTTCTGGTATCGATTTTAGTCACTCGATTGAGATCGTTATCAGCCATCACCATGATATTTCTTCAACATTGAAATATAAAATATCAGATGAACACCTGATAAGTCTAGTGGCATAGCAAGTTCATATGCCACTTTCCCAATAAGTTGGAGTATCTCAAATGGACCAATGAACGTAGGACTGAGCTTGCCCTTTTTATTAAATCTCATAACACCCTTCATAGGTGATACTTTCAACAAGACCTTCTCCCTAACCATAAATTCTAAATTACGGACCTTCTGTTCCGCATAACTCTTTTGTCTACTCTGAGCCATGAGAAGAATCTCCTTAATCAACTTAACCTTATCTAAGAAATCCCTCAACAAATCTGTACCCCAAGGCTTGACCTCAAATGCATCGAACTAACTCACTGGAGAACGACATTTCCTACCATACAATGCCTCGAACGGGGCTATCTGAATGCTAGAATGATAACTATTGTTATAAGCAAACTCTGTTAACAGTATTACTTAATCCCAATAACCATCAAAATCAATCATACAAACTCGTAGTATATCTTCCAACACCTGAATAATTTGCTCAAATTAGACATCCATTTGTGGATGAAAATTTGTCTTAAGCTCCACCCGAGTACCTAACTCCTCTGGCACAGAATTTTATAAATTGAATGTCAACTAAGTACCTCTATTTGAACTGATGAAAGTGGACACACAATGTAAATATGCTATCCCTTGGAAGTAAATTCTAACCAACCTCTCTGTATTATATGAAGTCCGAACCGTCACAAAGTGAGCTAATTTGATCAATCTATTTATGATGAATGAAATAGTCTTAAATTTCCTTAAAATCTGTGGAAATCATACAACAAATTTCATGGCAATACGATTTTACTTCCACTCAGATATAAGTATCCTTAGAGTCATGTCATCTAGTCTTTAGTGCTCATACTATACCCACTAGCAATTTAAACATCGAGAAACATACTCTCCATCACCCATCTTTATTCGTCACTACCAATAATGCTGTTTTAGATCATAATACGTTTTCACTGCTCCTCGATGAATAGAATATTTAGAGCTATGAGACTTTTGCATAATTAACTAGGTCAAATCACCAACTCTAGGAACATAAATACTACCCTTGATTTTCAAAATACCCTCCAAATGCAGAATTGCTTCCTTAGTTTCACTCTTTAATGCCTTGTCCTGAATTATTTTCAACATCTCATCTTCGAACTGTCTAACCTTGATCTGCTCCAATAAAAGAGATTGTGCCTTAACACAAGCAAAAATCTTACCAGACTTCGAAATATAAAGTTTCACAAAGCTATTATCCAAGGACTGAACAACTATGGCCACAGGATGCTCCTCCATTCATAACATAACTAAGTTTCCTATACTAACTGACCTCCAACTTAAAGCAGTTGATACTATATTTGCCTTGTCTGGGGGGTTTATAAAATAGTGATTTCAGAATCCTTATGCAACTTCAATCACCTTTTTTGCCTAAAATTTAGATCTCTCTCGCTGAAAATATATTGAAGACTATGATAATCCGTAAATACCTCACAATGCACCCCATATAAGTAATGCCTCCAAATTTTCAAAGCAAAAAATACCTCTGTCAACTCCAAATTATGAGTAGGGTAGTTTCGCTCATGAACCTTCAACTACCTCAAAGCATACACTATTACCTTACCTTTCTGTATCAAAACACACCCAAGACCAACCCGTGAAGAATTATAATACACTATAGATCCGTCACCTTCCACTGGAAAGGTCAAGATCAAGACTGAACTCAACAATGTTTTAAGCTTTTGAAAGTTCACCTCACACTCCTCAGACTACTGAAAATTCACATTCTTTTGAGTTAGTTTTGTCAATGGAGATGCAATAGAAGAGAAACCCTCTACAAACCGTTTGTAATAACCTGCCAGGCCCACAAAACTCTAAATCTTGATAGGTGAAGTAGGTCTAGCCCAATATCTAATAGCCCCAATCTTCTTCAGATCAACCATAATACCATCCTTGGCCACCACATGCCCCAAGAATGTCACAGAACTGAGCCAGAATTCACACTTGAATTTTTTTGCATAAAGTCTCTCCTTCTTAGAAGTTTGAAGTATAATTCTCAAATGCTGCTCATGCTCCTCTTTACTATGAGAGTAGATCAAAATATCATCGATGAAGACTATAACAAAGGAATTCAGATAGGGCCTGAACACCCCATTCATCAACTCCATGAATGCTGCTGGGGCATTTGTCACCTGAAAAGATATAACCAAGAACACATAATTACCATTACGGGTCCTGAAGGATGTCTTAGGGATATTCTCTGCCCAAATCTTCAGCTGATGGTAACCAGATCTCAAATCAATCTTAGAAAATATCGAGGCTCCCTGAAGCTTATCAAATAAGTCATCAATACTTGAAATAGGATACTAGTTCTTAATCGTCACCTTGTTCAATTGCCTGTAGTCAATACATATCCTCATTGTGCTATTCTTCTTCTTCACAAATAGGACAAAATCACCCCAAGGAGAAACACTGGACCTAATAAAGCCCTTACTCAATAAATCTTGCAACTGCTCCTTTAATTCCTTCAATTCTCTTGGAGACCTCCGATATAGAGAGATAGAAATGGACTAAGTACCCGAATCCAAGTCAACACCAAAATTAATATCGGATCAGGTGGCATACTTGGAAGATCAGTTGGGAACACACCTTCAAAAATTCATTAACCACTGGCACTAACTCCAAAGAAGGAAGAGTATCAACACTAGTGTTATGAACATAAGCCGAATAAGTAAGACATCCCTTCTCAACCATACATGAGCCTTTAGAAAGAAAATGACCTTTCTCGGATAGGTACTTAGAGTGCCATGCCACTTCAATTTAGGAATACTTGACATATTCAAGGTCAATATCTTAGCATAACAGTCTAGAGCTACATGGTGGGAAAGATTGAATATTTACCCAATATGATGTCGAAGTCTACTACATTCAGAATAATTAAGTTTATCCATGTGTCGTGTACTGCTAAATCAACTACATAAGATCGATGTAATTGATCCACCACTAAGAATCATCTATGAGTGTAGGAATATGTGCAAGCATAGAAGAAGAGTCACAAAGCATATTCAAACCCAAAACAAAGTATATGATTACACAAAATGAAGTAGATCCATGATTGAAATACAATTGCAGCAGGTCGAGGGCCTACTCAACAATACTTGGGACAACTCTGGTTACTCTAATAGAGTAAGTTATTTGTCAATGTAATTTTTTCACCCATCACTACACTAGTCCATGATTTGTAGGGAGATTCTTAACCATTATACATGTCTCTGCAAATGTTTCTATATAAATTTATACAAATATCCTTACCAAAATCCCTTAAATAACAATTCCTCTTCCCCTTGATTCCAACTAATATTACTGATCCTCTCTCCAAAAGATACCTCAGAATGTGAATTGTCAATATCTGTTATTAACCCACCACTTTAAATGTCCTTAATAACTGTTACCCAACTTAGCCTTTCATTATTCCTTTCGCACACCACCACTCCAAAGGATAGAAAGAAAATCATTCATATGAATCTTATAACAAGTCCTATAATCTCATACTTTATCACAAAGGATCATATTTCATGTCTTTGTCCTTCCTCAACTTCTTCTCATAATCTTATCATGGTTTTTACCCTCTCATCTAATCGATTGATTCTCCCAATTTTACACTTGTCTTTAAGACATTAACATTATATCATTACATTATTGAATTGTTACTTGTCATTGATACACCTATGTCATAATACTATCTAAATAATCCAAATGAAATTGAAGTATTCTTCCCTAAATCACACCTCAAGCAAATCATCCTTACTATGTACACCCTCCTTGATTGTATTATTTAGAGTCACAGTACTTATTACCTTATTATCTTGCTAACCACATTATAATGTATCGAACTAAATCACGTTACGTCATCTCATATCACCGGTGTGCAAATTTGATAAAGTTTCCTCACAATTAATGAGAGAATGGAGTAAAGGAGTTTAGCCTTACTAGACTCACATACGCATGATAATGAATGAAAGAATAAAAGTTTTCTAAAGTCTTATAGCCTCTCGAAGATAAGTAATGGACGTTTTCGCACTAATCTGTAAGACTATACTAGACTCTGCTCTTGTACTTAGTAGGACCTATGAACCATGGTCTGATACTATATTATAACAACTCAAAATCCCATTAAGTCGTGAGGGCACCCACCATCCCCATAAGTGAACCCCTTTCTTTTACTAACCATTTAATAATATAAATAATGCAAAAGTAATATAATATGCAAAAGTAATGTAATAATAAATAACCATTTATTATAAATGCGGAACAAATAAGTTCAAATCAACTACCCCAAGACTTGGTGACACCAGTATAAGAGCATCTATGAATATGAAACAAGTTTGCGAAAACTAAAATAACTGTCTGGAAGAAAGTAAGACAGAAAACATAAGGAATCTCTAGTATCTAGTACCGCCGAAGAGAAAGAAGCTCACCCTGAATCCTAACCACAACTTGGAAGTCCAAGCTGGGATTGGGGAATCAGAAATGCAGGAAGCAAGTAAAGTATTTCTAGTACCTGACTCAATTTCTACACGCAAAAAGGGCAGCAAGTATAGAGAGAGTATGAAAAACATGTGTACTCAATAAGCTTTGATTACTAACTCCTTCTAGAAGTGATAACGAGATGTATGTTAAAAGTCTCCTTTTTTCACAAGTATAATTTCACCACAATATAAGTCACCGCAACATAACAAATAAGGCAAGTATTTGAAGCGATCCAATATGAAGTACAATACAGATGAAATATAATATAATGCAATGTACTGGCAAAAAATAAATTGGTATACACCCACTTTCTCATTGGATAGTCGGGACCCAGGAGGACTCATGAGGTCCATATACCCACCGAAACTATTTCCCATCGATACAATAATACTTGCCGGAACCATTTCCCATTGCTATAATAAAAACTTGAATTTCATAAATAATGATAGTACCACTCGCCGGAACCATTTCTCATTGGCTTTGCATGATGTCACTTGCAAAAATCATTTTCCATCGGCTTAGTAAGAATATGAATTTAACAAATAAATCAATGGGCAATATCAACCAATAATTATCATGCAATAATAAGAGTGGTATGAATGAATATGTACAATCAAGTATATAAAATGAGTTTATATATCACAATCACGTTCACATAATTCACGAGTCTCAACAGTTCCACTATATCACAACTTATGAGATTCTATCAATCAATAATAATTTCATAAAAAAAATTCATAGCATGGTATCGATGCCCGTATAAATGCTCATTATCTCATTTATACGGCACCTTCTTGTTACCCATTACCCTTAATTCTATTTAATATAATAAAACTAACACTTCAAAAAGAAATTAGAAATCTCTACTTGCCTCAAAATGAAAACCAAGTAGAAAGTAACAAACTAGCCCTTATGTAATGCTTCTGAATGGTCAAAATCTGTTCAAACACATAACAACTAGCACATTAAATTTCAGCCAAAATGAATCGTTATTCCACTCGCAAATCAAGAATTCTAACTCTAAGAACCCTAGACCTAAAACCTAAATCTTATCAAAATTGTAGTTGACAATCATATGAGATATCTCGAAAACCTAAAATCAAGGACGAGAACCGTTGCATTACAAAATGATTTTGACAAATGTGTGTGCAAAGTTGATGTTCTTGGGTTTTTTTCTACTGTTAACTGAATTGTACCAAAGTTATGAACGTTGTGATACCAAAAAAAAGAAATCCTCTTAAAAGAGAAGTTGTACGTGAGGGGTTGAGAAGAGAACTGGCAGAGGCAACTGCAAAAGTATCAACCCAAGAGAAATTTTCTACCTACACTCATCATCCCATCATTAATGTCCAATGACTTCTCATCTTAATACTTTTGTCATCGTTAGGTCATCATGAAATCATTATTTAATCTACCTAAATTGTGTGAAAAATGATATCATTTATATAACACCATATCCCCATCATTGGGGCCAAAGATCAGTTATCCTCTCCTTATCATTAATAATGATTTAATTAGTCAGCCAATTCACACCTAATTGATCAAACATGAAAAACATCAAAAATACCACAATGATTATTATTGCATGAATTTAATTCACATACACGCCATTACTGATATAGAAGTAACCAATCTACTAATCAAAACTAACCTGAAGCCGTAGATAGAAGATGTGAGTTTGAAATAGTAGTGCAATATCATACCCCCCATGTTTTCAACTGCTCTATTCTTAAAGCTTTTGATATTACTCTTTAATGTGGTAAAACTCTTTTCACTTAAATTCATTCTTGTATATAGGTCACATAATATAAAAATAAATAAATAAATTATGGACTTGACCTATTAATTACCAATTAAATTAATTATTTTAAAAAAATAACTCAAAACTTCAAATAGACCCTAAGAATTTATTTGCAACTCCATGGAAATAAATTAAATATATAAATTGACTAAAAATCATGTTCTAGACCTATTGGAAATATTAAAATACTAAACCAAGATCGTCTTGACCAAAAATTGACCATGATCAATTTAACTTTCTTAAAACTCAAGATCCCTACCAATGACCTAAGTCGCTTCTGAACACCTCGAGGACTATACTATTCACCCTCAAAAGTTATAAATCACATATAAAGACTACGAGGAGGGTTAAAATAGAAAAGTAAGTAAAAAATTATAAAACAACTTGGTGGGTCATTACAGATATAGAGCGGATACCTCACCGATATAGTACATGGACAACCTAGGATCCTCTGCAGGTCATAGCCAGTGGGCAACCATAAGACCCATAGAATGTGTGTACATCTTTTACCTTATTTTGTATTGTGATATTACTTCTATGAATTATAAACTTGATTTAGTTGTTGTTGAATTGACGTGCAAGACTATATATTGATTGTTTATATGCTATGTGTTGGATTCCTATTTCTGGTTTAATGTTTTACTACTTCCATATTATACTGCTGAGTTGGCCTATGATACCTACTAGTACATGTTATGTTGTATTGATACTACCCTCTGCTCTTCTTTGTTGAGTGCAGACCATGTTCCAGAAGCTGAGACGCGACCTCAGCTTGAGTAGAGCGACCGACTGCAGATTCAAGGGTGAACATTATCTTCCAGGGTGCCATGGATATTCCATGATTTGTTGTTCTTCCTTCGGACAATGAAACTCTTTATTCTCATTGCTTTTAGTGATATTAGATTCTTAGACTATATTGGCTTAGTAGTTCCGGATGATGACTTTTAATTTCTGGTGATACGTTAGTTGAATATTTTTCACACATTCTTTTGTTGCTTTATTAGTATTGATTGATGTATAGTTTAAGTGGATTCTTTGTCTATCTTATTATTTAATTAGTTAAGTCTAGAATTGGTTTTGGGTTATTTAGTTCTCCTATTGGAGGGTTAATGTGGGTGTCAATCACAGCCCCATCTGGTTCATCACATCAATATTTTCAAGCAACATTGATCTTATAGTGTTTAGTATTTCTGACATGAAGGTGGGGAGAACATTTAAACTGATGTTATGTGCACTTTTTGTCCGATTTGTTGCCGTGATAATAATAAAGTAAATAGGATGAATATTTGAAGTTGAAGATGTTGAGATTTTTTATGAATTGTATTATTTTAGGTTAATCAATTGGTATCCAAGTGCGGACGAGTCAATGGAGGACCTTGAGGGCTAATACTGGATTCATCATATTCACTTGTGGAATGACGTTTATCCATAATATTCTTGACCTAACTGCTATGTTGAACAAGTGACTCAACCTCTTCAACAACTGTCATTAACGAAGACAAAGTTGGCAAAGATGATGAACTTTCTCTAAACTTTTTCTTCACTAGTGAACTGGTTCTCAGTAGACTTAACCTTTTTGGAAGAGAAAGATCTCAAGATAAAGATAGTTAAACTGATATTATGTGCACATTTTATCGAATTTGTTGCCATGATAATAATGAAGTGAAGACGATGAAGATTTGAAGTTAAGTGTTGAGGTTTGATATGAATTAGAGTGTTTTAGGTTAATCGATTGGTATAATATTAGATATAGTTTAACATTGAAGTGTATAGATTTGATGTTCTTATATTTTGGTAGATGAAGGTGGTTAATGGATGCCTATAGACGCTATGTTGTTGGAAACATATTGATATTTTATCATTAAGAAATTTTATTATATCAGAACTTATATGATCTCGCTTTGTTTTTGTACTTGTCTTCCAACTGAGAAAATACTCATGTTTGCTTTTGATAAATTGGGATACAAAAAGTTAAAAATCTAACATATATCAGTAGTAACATCCTTACATATGGATGGAGCTTTTACATGAAGGATGAAAGCTTTCACAAGTACAAATATTTGATGCATTCACAACATTTAATGTAGCTTGAAATTGTCAAAAATGAAGATGTATTTCAGATTTTTTTAGTTGCATTTGAGGCATTTCTACATGTATTTCAATAAATTTAATGCACAGTTTCATGAACTCTTTTGGCTTGCATTTCAGCAAAAAATGTAGCACTAAACTGGCCACTGTGCAGGTGAATTTTGGTTGCATTTCAACTGCTAATGTTAGTAGCAAATAAGACCATTTCAGCATTATTTGACCATTTTCAGCACCCGTTTACCACAAATTAAGCACACAAAATGTAGCAAAAAATTAAGCACCATGTCAGTACTATTTCAACACATTTTAATACCATTTGGGCACAATCAAATCACCATTTCAACATTATTTTAATACAAAAATACAACAGTAAATTAAGTACAATTTCAGCACCATATCAATACAATTTTAGCAACATTTAAGAACTATTTCAACACACAATTGCACCAGCAAATTAACTACAATTTCAATACTATTTTAATAAAAAATTCAGCACAATTTCAACACAATATTAACACAAATTTCAGCAGCCTATCAAAATAATTTAACCATCATTTCAACACTACATAGTCGATTTTGGTGTATTCTCAGCACCATTTTTAGCAACTACAGAAAAATTATATTCATAACTAATATCAACAACACAAATAATCCAAACAACAATATTCTAAAGTAATATAAAATACAAAGTTTTGGTATATTGGTGTCATGACCCAAAAACTCAAGTTGTGATGGAACCTACTATAACCCACCAGTAGGTAAGCCAACCCTTAGCCCGAAACTGCAAGTAACAGTCTATCACAAGAAAGAACCCAAAAGAGAAAGAAATAATAATAAAAAGCGGAAGATATGATAAACCAATATAAGAAAAAGGGAGGGAAGAGAATAAAATACACAAGAATCCCCTAAGACCTAGTGTCAGTCGGTACAAGTGCTACTACAACTTAGCTGTTCTAGATAGATACAACAATATACGGACAATCTCCAAAAATACAGTAGGAGACTAATTCAAAAGTAGAGGGAGATGGATCAACTTCGATCACCAAGAGCTCACCCAATGTTTTCGGTCAGCAACTCTGCACGAGGACAATAATCAACGGCGAAAACCTGTACTAGGATCTGCATCAACAAAAAGATGCATAAGTGTAGTATGAGTACCAAAACACATAGTACCCAGTAGGCATCATTGGCCGACTGAGCTCAAACAAGATATAAATATAACAAAAAGCTAATATAACCTAAGGGTAAGAAAAATGAGTCAGAAAGAAGTAGAATGGTCAGAACCTAGATGAAAAGAAGAAATATCACCACAATATGGAAGACATAAACAATAAACCAACAACAACAAATTTGGACTCTCCGAGTCAGGAAAATATACCCAATAAAGAAAGCCAACTGTACACAGATTTCGATAGTAAAGATACGCAAGGAATATCATAAAATGTAAAATTAAATGAATGAAATGAAATAAAATGTGATCAATGCAGTAATGAATAGAACCTTGAGTCACCTTACGGGCCGCCGGAGCTTACCAACCAATCCGCACCATAATACCTGGAATATCCCTTCCGACCACCAGAGCTTATCACTACCACATATAATCAGAAAACCTAGAGTATTCTCATGGGCCGCCGGAGCTTATCAATTGAGATGAATACCATAATATAAAAGCCCACATGAATGCAAAGGGGGCCGCCAGAGCTTATCAATATAGTCCCACAGATCAATGGAAAGTAAGGTTCAAAACTGTCTCTCAACCAAGTGCATAAATAGAAATATTTTTCCATCCAGAAATCAGTAAAACAGTGATGTACCATTTTTTTTAGTAGCACAAGTTTATAAAAAAAGAAACGTTTTCCCTTTTTATTAACTAAAAATAGTGATAAAAGTAGGACGTTCCGTTTGGAGCTCTAATCATTTAAAAAGGAAGTATTTTGGGTTCTTAAACGTTAGCAATCAACTTAACCAGTGAAATCTTTTCTTAATTTGAAAATCATTTATTAAAAGAAGAGTTCCTTATTAAACTACTCAACTAATCAATTCCCGTCAATTCATAACCATAACCCAACCATATGCAGAAAGGGATGAAAAATAATCATTCCAAATGTGTGTATGAATACAAGTAAATGCACACAGTTATACCAAGATAGGGCGTTTCACCCTTCAATACAAGTATGTACTAGCCTGGACTACCGCCAGCTCAACACCATGGCATCAGGCCCACAAACACTCATACCAAAGCCAAATATAAGAATATAACACGATAAGAACATCCAGAAAGCTAAGTAAGAACTACTCTACCATGAACTAAATCCCAACGAGTGCTAAAGTCACCTATTCTAGTACAAATACTAATAGGGAAGATACTACACTAACTACCGACTCTCAATGGACCCGCCTAAGGTAAACAACTAACTGGAACTAAGCATAAAGCATACAAAAGATAGAAACTTAAGCAAAGCACAACCAAACTGACCTGGCTCCTACCAGTCCCGCCTCCATGGCCTCGTGCCCACAAGTAAGATAAATAGAACACCATACGAGTAAGAATAATAATGATAATAATAAAGCAGCAGTAATGCCTACTCTATCACAAACCCTTATCTAATTCTAGTCTAAGGCTCCCTAAATCTAGCAACCTCAACCACAAGCAGCTTAAACTAGGCTAAGGCATCTAATTCCTAAATCCAAGGATACTACACTGCCTACGCTAAGTCTTACAGAAAGGCTACAACCTATACTAAGGATACGCTAGCCAAAATATACTATAAAGCCTCTGAATCACCTATACGTATCAAAATGCCTACTCAAAATCATATTCAAACCACAAGATCCCACCAACCATTAGGCCAATTTTTCAAAAATGGAACCTAAGGCCAAAATCAAGTCTGGAAGCCTCGAGACCTGAACCAATGGTCCCTCTAGCCTAAATTCAATATTTTGGAGCTAACAACGCTAGCAAAATTTTCATCCAAGACCATATTCTCTAAATGTTGACTAAAGTCAACCCTTCAGCCCAACTTTCTTGAAAATAAAGAACGAGAGAAAATTCTAAGCTGAAAAGCTCCCGAATCTCGGCCAAAGGCATAACTAGACCAAAGTCCATGCTTTGAAGCTAACAGAACTGTCAAAATTTGATTTTGAGCGCATTTACCAAGAAAGTTGATCGAAGTCAAGGATTTCCCAAGTTGGAATTCTAAAATAAGTAAATAGTCAAAATGACCTAACTAATAGCCCGGACACCGAACCGTCAGTCCTTGCAAGTTATAAATGACCTGTAGCCGCTGCAGGAAAACTCAAAACATAGAAAATGCGAGAAAACAAAAAAATGACCTAGAGGGTCATTACCATTGGATGCCATATTAGAACTCCAAAAACTTAGACACCACCAGTCATAATATGACATCCATGTTCAATGTTCACCACCAAGAAAAAATAAACTAGAAAGACATTTACTAATAAGTGTTGTCATAATCAATAATTACAACCCATGACAAATGCTCTTTGGGCTAAACTCAGTATCCCAAAATCTCACTTCATTCTCTCTTTCCCTCAACTGGTTCATAAGCTTGATTCTTATTTCTTCAAGCATTTTGATGGTTGGTTTGCCTCTAGCTTTCACAATTCATGAATTCACTGACTCTGTGAAATTATTCTTCACTCTATAGTATTTGCATGCAATTTCAAAATAGCTACACCAAGTATTGGGAGGATATTTTAACAAGTTTTCAGCTAGTGTTTTATCCAAAGAACTAATAATATTGAGGTTGTATATGAAAATTTTCTCATAAGTGGCCCATGAACACCACCAATATATCTTCTTCAGTTCATCTGACCTCCACGTTTTGCACTAGTTTGCTTAAACATGTCTAGCACAAAATCTGTGATGTGATTTAGGAAGCACATCCTACATTGCTTCAAATTATCTCTATATAAAAAAAACAAAAAATTGACTTTGTAATTTTTTATTATAATATTATCCAGACATGGAATGAAAGAACTGTCCTTTGATTTTAGTTCTGATCAGACTGAAACAAAGAACTTGATAGTTCTTTCATTTCAAGTTTTGGGCAGAGCTAAAACGAAAAGAACTGGACACTGATTGAAACATAAAAAATGCATAGGAAAAATAATGTAAAAAAAGTAGCTAGACAGAAATGAAATATTTGGTAAATATTATGAGATAAAAGGTGATGATGGTATAAGGCAGTTATTGCACTTAGTGTCTGAAGATATAGAAATAAAAACACCATACAATGGATAGAAATAACGAACCCTAACAGTTATCAAGTTCATAAATACTTGAAATCGACTAACCCTAATAGAAATAAATGAGGATATATACAAATTTTGAAATCTTTTGTGCAGTTTTTGGAAAGATTCAAGTAACAAATACAATACAAAAAGGGTAAATGGGCATTCCTTGACCCTTTCTCAGTTTACTTTCTTACATATGTTGATGATCCTACAGGCGATCTATGAGACAATTCGAGGAGCCTACAGGTGGTGCGCGAGATGATTCAGGGTTTTTACTTTTCTATTGAAGAGCCTACGGGCGGCCTAGAAAATGATTTGGAGTTTTTACTTTTCTATTGATGAACCTACGGGTGACACGGGAGATGATTTAGAGTTTTACTTTTATGTATGGCCACATACAGCATTGCATAATATCATACTGCATGACATCTCTCAATTTTTCTTATACTATGTGCATTATTAGTACTATTTTCGCTTTACCTTCTGCATGATTAGATTTTTAGATTGCTCGTATAATTTTGAGATTCTAGGTTATTCTTTTGATGTGTTAATCCTTATCATATTATTTATATTATTCTCCTAAGTTCGGTCAACCTATGATGCCTACTGAGTACCCTTTGTTTTGGTACTCGTACCACACTTCTACATCTTATCCTGATGCAACACCCAGTACAAGTCATCCTTGTTGATCCTCTGCTCATTCATAATTTGCCACTGACGGGATCGTGGTGAGCTCTAGGCATCTGGAGGCTTACTGCTTTCCTTCTTAGACTTGCTGTCTTTAGTTTATATTTCTTTTTGAACAGTTGTATCTTTGTGTAGTTGCATTCTCGTACTTTAGAGACTCTTGTATCAGTGACACCAGGTTTGGGGTGGTTCCTTAGGCATATACTATCTTTCCTTGTTCTTGTAGTGCTCGTATCATATATTTTGTACCGTTATGTATATATCTAAACTTGGAGCCTGTTATCCTCGTTATTTGGTTTCCTCTCTATCTATTTAGTCTTTACTTTCAGTTTTACCATGGGGTTTTGGCTTGCCTACCGGTGAGTTATAGTAGGCGCCATCATGGTCTAATTTCGAGTAGTGACAAAAGGATTGGTGTACCCGGTCTACTACTAAGGAATCACCCACAAGAGTAGAGACACATATATACATAGAAAGAAAATAACACATCATATCAAGACCCTATGCAAAGTATACAAACGCATAGGACTAAGTAGAACAAAGATCAAATAAAACTATAGCAGATCATGGTATACTAGAACAATACATGTGACAACCATATCGAGGACTGCTTCTAGTGTACCTAGAAATGTGTCACGATCTAACTACCAGGCTGTGCATGCACCTACTCTAAACACCTAGATAGGAGAACCCTTGCCACCCGATCCAATAGGTAAATGCAAAAATTAAGAGTAAAACATGAGAAAGTAACCCTTTTCTATTGAAAAAGAAAACATTACAAATTTCAAAATACAGTAAAACCTTTTCAATTTGAAAACAACCCTCCCTAGGAACTAGTCTAAACAAGTACAAGAGCTCTATAGGAAAAAATACAAATATAGAAAGAAGACACAACTTCCACCATGGAAACGAAGGGTAGAAGCTGCTGGAGATCACCATTGTCCTGTACTTATGAAACATCACTGATCCTGCAACAAGACTATACCCAAAAAAAGGTATAGCAAGAGTAGTATCATTATAAACAACACGTACTGGTAAGCATCATCAGTCAATCTGAATCCATTACATACCATCATAATAGAAATCAAGAGAAAATATGCAACAAAATTACAATTATATCCATTCTTTCAACATCCACTCTTACTTTAGGACTATTAACGCTACAACCTGTACGTTCTATCCCAAGCCTTCCTACCCTGTTCCACTGCCAAATCCACAGCTGGGAGACTCTGTACTATTCCCTCCTGGTCCAACATAATACCTAGGACCTTCCCACAATAACATTAACACTAGGACCTCACAGGCCACACTTAACTCTATGACTTCCCAAATCACACCTTACACTAGACTTCCCAAGTCACTCTTAACACTAGACTTCCCAAGTCACCCTCCACACTAAGATTTCCCAAGTCACACATCATACCAACCACTATAAGCCCTCAGTGATGTCACGCACCAAACTCAGGGAGTCGCAATGTCACGACCCAATTTCTCGGTCATGATGGCACCTACAACCCCCGGTAGGTGAACCAATCCCCGTAGCCCAGAACAGTTAGTAATGGGCTACTATCTAGCAAATAAGGGAACAAGACGAATAAAATAGATAACAGGGATATAAATATATACATATGCGGAAACTAAACCAAACCCCAAGACCTGGTATCATAGTACAGAGCCAAAACTACATACATGGAGTTCAAATAAACCAAAACTATATATACAGATGTTTCTGAATGGTAATAGAATACATGAAGTAAAAGATAAACTAAAGCTAAGCTCCGATCGCCAAGAGCTCACCCTCAGCCTGAAGTAGTCCTCAACAGATCTCCAAGCATGAATCGCAGCGACCTAACGGCGATGGCCCACGCTAGGATCTGCACCCAAAGATGCAGGGGGTAGGGGTGAGCACCAAATGCGAAGCATAAGGTACCCAGTAGGTATCATAGGCCGACTGGGCACATATAAGATAAAAGCGTAGTAATAGACAGAATAGAAGCAATCAGTCACAGAAATCAACGAAAGGTACACAGGAACTAGCCCAGAGGAAAATCAACAGAACCACATGTGAGGCCAGTAAGCAGAATATACACACCATAGGCATAGGTGAAAGTAAGAAATAACGCACCTGGGGTCCTTGCAATAACAGTGTATACATAATAAGTTTACGAAATGGACGTTATACCGGTAACCTCAAGTGTAAGAAGAGGGAAAGAGTAATGATAGGCATGCTCAGAGACATGAATCAAACTCAACTAATCACATCAATCTCAATCCAGAAACTAACAGTTTAGCAGTAACCAATTTCATTCTTAACCGTAATAGGGAATAATTCTGTAAGTAAATAGCAAGAGTCTACCTACAGTCCCCCGGCCGCCCATACAACCGAGGAACACAAACAAGTGAAAACAAACCCTCCGGCATCCCATACTACCGGAGCGTACAATCAGCAAACACCAAACAAGGGTGGAGCCTCAAACAATGAATGATATGATGCATGAAGATCTCAAGTGCCATGGTATCTCTGTATGTACCTCTTCCGGCGCCGATCCGGCCCAGCAGGTAGGTTCCATGGAAGGACTCTGCCCGTATACCTCTACTCCACCGTATACCCCTCCACCGGCACACGCAGCCCGTAGCCCCTGGCCCGGATGGCAAGGTCCATGGAGGTCCCAGACCCCATACTAAATCTCAGTATCAGAACATGTATCAAGATAGAGACCTAGTCTCGATATCAAGATAGAGACCCAGTCTCGAATATGCATGCCCAGACCCTGTCCAGGACTAAAAATAGTAGGAAATATCTCAAAAACCCCTCCAAGGGTGCCCGGGCGTAGCCGGGTCTAAACAGTAAAAAGTCATCTCAGGTGCTCGGTCCGACTGAGGCTAAAAATCATCTCAAGTAACAAGAAAACTCAACTAGCACCCCGGCCCTGCCGAGTCTAGCGATAATCATAAAACTGATGATTTTAAACATAATTTTACTTTCTTGCCCAAAAATCTCCACAAGTGAAATCAACCATTTCCAAATCATTTCCATAAAAAACGGCCCCCCCGGGCCATGCAAGGTTTAGAAAACAGTGCCAGTAGGCCCAAAGCCAAAACCACAGTAAAACACGGATAAAACCTCTTTATATGCATGGAAATGGTATGATCACACACAATAGCTGCCCCGCAGCTCAAAATCAACCTATCGACCCTGCACAGGCCCACAGCTACTCAGCAAGCATAACCAGCCTAGAAGGATAATACTATGCCCGGGACTCGCGGACATTCCCAAAATCCCACCTTCTATGTTCCAGAGTCAACAAGGCCTCACAGGACCACAAGGGTAAATAAAATATATCCGCAAATACTACAAGCAACGGAGAAATAAAAATAGGCGGACATGAATAAAGCGGTCGAGGTCTGTGGTACCAACCTAATAAACCAACCCAAGGATGTCCATTAATATAATTTTATTCTATATATGCGGAGTCTAGGGAAAATAAACCGTAACCTACCTGTCGTCCGACGACAAGCTGCTAGAACGATGGTTTCCGAGCCGGAACCACTCCGAGAACCTCCAAAACTAAATCGGAATCGGAATCGAAATCGGATTTGGGATGGAATAACTTGACGTAGATAATCAATTTTCTTTCAGAGATTAAATAAAACGTGAAACATTTTCTTTCCATCAACACTCTTCAATAATTTGTAAGTATATATGTGCATATGCACAAAGAAAGCGTACAGGAGCTATCCCTTTTGCTAAAGGGCAAAATATATATATATGTATATGTACTGCCAGCCAATAGCACATTAGGCAGCCACCTCTCACCTTTGATTGCTGGCCACTTCCTCCACCTCCACGTGGAATGGAGGTGGCAACCAATTCTCCCCCGTTAGGTATATATTCGGGTATTGGATAAATTCGTGGTAAAATAAATATAATATTTTAAATATACCATAATTTATAGAAAATTATTTCAAACAAAACCTACTATATTATAATAATAATTTTCAACATAGCTAAATTTACTATCTCCGATAAAATATTACGGTGTATAAAAACCTTATAAAATAAATACATATACAATTATAACGTTTCAAAAATATTTCCCATAAACCTTTAAAATATTTTGAAAAGGCAATACTAATATAATTTTTACCAAATTCAACTTTTAAATAAAATATTTTTAAATACACGCACGATGCTAATACAATTCTTAAGTTTAGGCTCATAATTCGCCAACGCACGATTTTGATACTCAAGATTTCTCTCGGGATCCTCCCGTATGTTTTATCACTGTTTCGGAACTGAAATGGTATTTTAAAACGTGAAATTGAGGCTTAAATCGAGTTTAACCCGACCCGGTTCGCGACCCGGTTCGCAACCCGTTTTCTGCCAGACAGTCCGCGGTAAAACAGTCATAACTTTTTACTCCGAGATCAGTTGGACATGAGGTTTTGTGCGTTGGAAACTAGACTCGTAGACCTTCGATTTGGTATTTCGGGGGACTTCTAACTCTTTATATACTGGGAGAAAAGCCCTGACACATTTGACCCAAAGTTCAGAAAATTTGTTAAAGGTCTTACGATATCTTTTGTCGATTTGCTTGACTTAAAAACTTAAACGTGGAATGACCGGAAGGGTCATTACATCATCCACTACTAAAAGGGCTTTCGTCCTCGAAAGTCAAGGTCAAGGGGGTACCTGAAGGCTAAAATAGCTGCGGATACTGATCCCGCATATCTCTCTCGGTCTCCCAGGTAGCCTCCTCGACTGGACGGTGCTTCCACTGAACCTTAACAACCGGGATCTCTCGAGACCTCAATCTCCTGACATCTCTGGCCAAAATAGCTGCCGGCTCCTCAACAAAGGCTAAATCCTCACCCAACTGAACTGAATCCCACTGCAACACATGAGACTCATCTGGTACATACCGACGCAGCATCGAAACATGAAATACAGGATATATAGCTGAAAACATCGGAGGCAAGGCTAACTGATAGGAAACGCTACAAACCCTCTGAAGAATCTCAAATGGCCCAATGTACCTGGGGCTAAGCTTTCCCCGCCTACCAAATCTCATCACGCCCTTCATGGGCGATACCCGGAGAAACACCAAGCCACCGACACTAAACTCCAAGGCACGAAGCCTACGATAACTCTTCTGCCTGCTCTGAGCTGCCCGAAGTCTGTCCTGAATCACTCGGACTCGGTCTAAGGAATCTTGAAGCAAATTTGTGCTCTGTGGCCCAGCACTAAAACCATCAAACCAACCTACCGGTGATCTGCAACGCCTGCCATACAAAGCCTTAAAAAGTGCCATGCCGATACTCGAATGGAAGCTGTTATTATAAGCAAACTCTGCCAAGGGAACAAACTGATCCCAAGAACCTCCAAAGTCAAGAACACAGGCTCGAAGCATGTCCTCCAAAATCTGAATGGTCCTCTCGGACTGGCCATCTGTCTGAGGGTGGAAAGCGGTGCTAAGATGAACCTCTGTACCCAAATCTCGCTGAATAGCCCTCCAAAACTGAGATGTAAACTGGGTGCCGCGGTCTGAAATGATAGAAGCTGGGACCCCGTGCAACCGAACAAGCTCACGAAGGTAGATCTGAGCTAACCTCTCTGCACCATAAGAAGTCTGAACTGGCAAGAAATGTGCTGACTTGGTCAGCCTATCAACAATCACCCATATGGAATCAAACCCACGAGAAGTACGGGGCAAACCAACCACGAAGTCCATAGTAATCCCTTCCCACTTCCACTCAGGAATGGGAAGTCGCTGCATCAAACCACCAGGTCTCATGTGCTCGAACTTAACCTGCTGACAGTTCA